>VRLP01006505.1:0-28028 GCA_009660295.1 Lophius piscatorius
AAATCTAAATCTTAAATGTTCAATCCATACAGTATTTTAAATCTAAATCTTAAATGTTGAATCTAAATGTTGAATCTAAATCTTAAATGTTGAATCTAAATCTTAAATGTTCTATCCATACAGTATTTTAAATCTAAATGGTAAATGTTGAATCTAAATGTTAAATTTTGAATCTAAATGTTAAATGTTGAAACTTAATCTTAAATGTGAAATCTAAATCTTAAATGTTCAATCCATACAGTATTTTAAATCTAAATCTTAAATGTTCTATCCATACAGTATTTTAAATCTAAATGGTAAATGTTGAATCTAAATGTTGAATCTAAATGTTAAATTGTTGAATCTAAATCTTAAATGTTGAATCTAAAACTTAAATGTTCTATATATACAGTATTTTAAATCTAAATGAAAAATGTGAACTCGTTATCTTAATGTTACACCTGTAAGTCAAAGTTATGTGTAAGAGTCAGATTTAAGTATAAATGTTATATCTAAACATCTATATGTTAAATCCAAATGTAAATGTTGAATTTAACTCAACTTAAATCTAAACATTAAATATAAATCTCAATGTTTAATCTAAATGTTATATCCAAACAGTATGTCAAATCTAAATCTAAGTTATATATCTATATACCATTTTAAATCTAAATGTTAAATCTGCAGTAAGTTTAATAAACAGTTTGATGTTAATATCCATACAGTTTATTTGATTTGTATCTAACTGTTAAATCCAAATCTTAAAAATATATAAGTGTTAAATATACGGTAAATGTGGACCCTTTTGCACCGAAAAACGGGTTCTCAAGAATACACAAAATTTTGCTGGGTTAAAGGCGAGAGGCAGTGATGTCAGACACTGGGGGCGGGATTTCATAGAAAAGCAAAAGTTTTTGTCCTCCATGTTTGAGGTGCTTAAGTGGTAAAATGTCGGATCAACCTGAAGAACAAAAAAACCTGAAACATAACCGAGTCATTTTTCACCATCCGTGTATCTTTGTTGAACTGCTTCACTAAAGTTAAATCTATTTCAAAACCACCTTGATGTAAAAGAGGCGGAGTTTACCGTGGATAGAAGTGTTTCTTCATCGCGCTTTTATTTAGGTACTTCTGCTAAGTTTGGTGTAAATTTTGCGTATTTTCTAAATGTTTAGGTTCAAAATATAGATTTTGATTTAACGTTTAGATACAATAAGATTTATATATAAATTTAACATTTAGATTCACATATAACATATATATTTAGATTTTGGTTCAACATTTAGATTTTGATTTAACGTTTAGATACAACATATAGATTTATACTGAGATTTAACATTTATATTCACATTTAACAACTAATTAGATTTAGGTTCAACATGTTGATTTAACATTTAACATCTATATTTAGATTTAAGTTCAACATTTTGATTCAACATTTAGATTCATATTTAAAATATACTTTTGGATTCAGGTTCAACATTTAGATTTTGATTTAACATTTAGATACAACATTTAGATTTATACTTAGATTTAACATCTATATTTAGATTGAGACTCAACATTTAGATTTTGATTCAACATTTAGATTCACATTTAACAACTATATTTAAATTGAGGTTCAACATTTAGATTTTGGTTTAACGTTTAGATACAACATTTAGATTTATACTTAGATTTAACATTTATATTCACATTTAATGTCTATATTTACATTTTGGTTCAATATTCAGATTTTCATTTATTATACACTATATTTACATATAGCTTCAACATTTGGATTTATACTTAGATTAACATTTAGATTCAAATTTAACATCTATATTTAGATTTTGGTTCAACATTTAGATTTATACTTAGATTAACATTTAGATTCACATTTAACGTTTGGAGATTAATGTGACTCCTTTCACAAACGACGCCCCATAAAGAAGAAATAACCTTCCTCTCACTTTCTTTTCCCCTCCGTCTTCTATATTTATAAAAAAAAAAAATGTTCCTTTCCTTTCGCGGCTGCTTCAGCACGGCGTGTTTGGTAATAAGAAACAGGTCGCTCTATTGGTTTGTTTTTGTTTCTTTAGTAAGGCTGTAATTTGGGACTCATGTTCAGTGTCTCTCCACTCCGCTGGCTGCGGAGGCTTAGAGGGTTCAGGCGGAGGAACATGAGCGAGAAGAAAAAGTCTTTCCTTCTGAGCGCCGAGCCTCGGCGGCTCTAACCAGATCTGCCATATGTCATTCAAGGCTGAGTCGGAGGTGTGGAGCTTAAGACTCAATCAGCAGAAATGTGCTCCGGAGATTGATGCCGACGTTTTGTCACAAACAGTCGCAGGCGTTTCTATTTTTCTGCTTCCGCCAGAAAAACCAAATCATTGCAAAAAATGTTAACCGCGAGAGAGGAAACACGTGCTCTCCGTGGAGAAGCGACCCGCCGCCTTATGTACAAACAGATTTATGTCTTTAATAGAGCAAAGGAAAACCTTTACATGGACTAAGTGTTTGCTGATTGTTTGTTATGAAAACACGAACATGGAGGACGAACGCGCAGAAGGTTCCGACGGCGGCGAAGGCTTACGCTTAATGTACGATCATTAGCCTTTAAAAGCGGGGCGTAATCTGCAAAACCTAAACAAAACTATTATTCCATCATCGTAGAGGATTTGAAGATAAACTGTGTTGCTTAAAGCCTCGTTCCCGACTGAAATTCTCTTTTAAATTGTGTTTATTTTACATACATCAACTGCAGGAGGACATTTAGTTAGGATCCGTTTAAGCGACTTATATTTTAGGTCAGCGCTTCCATTTTCCATTATTTTAAACATCTACTCCTTGACGTCTCAGCAGGAAATAATGTGTTTCTTGCTCAGGCATTTATTGGCCAGCTCTGCTAATTGACTTAAGAAAATAAAATTGAATATGATTATCCAATAAAATATGATTCATCATTTCAATTTAAAATGCCAAAGATGATAGAACGCGCTTAAAAATGTGGTTAAACAAGACCACAGAAACAGAAACGTGCTTATTATACAGTTTATTCATGCAAAAGTGACAATAATCAAACCAGTCTGACGTTTTAGTCCCTGACAGCGACTAAGAGCCCCCAAAACCCTGCGTTGTACAATCAATCCAACCTGATTGAACTCCTCAGATTAAATGTGACTGATTAATAGTCTCAAACATTCCTTAGTGACTCAATCTAACTGTTTCTATGATGTCATCAGTCTGTTCTAGGATCAGATCCCATAGTGACTCAATCATGAAGATAAATACATTTAACTAGTTTTTCTGAGTTCAAGAATAAAACAAGACAGATTTCCTGGAGTCGATTCATAGGAGTTAAATTTAGGAGTTCATAGGAGTTAAATTTTCAGTTGGTCTGATGGATGGGAAGTTGTGGACCAGAAACGGTGTTTTCAACAAAAAGCTCCCCCTAGTGAGTAAAATATGAACTGTTATAGTGACATTATATATGTAGAAACACGATGGATCTCCTTCTGTGGAGTCAACTTGGACATAATCAGACATACGGTTGGGAAGAAAAGGTCAAAACCTTTGTTTTTAATTTAAAAAAGCTCCACCTAGAGGGTGATTAATGAACAATTACAGTAAAATATGACAAATACAAATTATAGAAGGTTCAAATCACTTAAATTTGGACTGTATTGGACCAAAAGGTCCAAAAAAAACAGGGATTATCCCCCTAGTGCCTAAAATATCAACTATTAGAGGAAAATACAAAATATAAAAACTGCAATGTCGGAGATAAAACTCCCCCTAGTGGAGGAAACATGGAACCAACCTTTCCAAACATTAAATCCAGTTCTTCCTCACACCGAGGTCTTTGGTAACTGTTAGTTTCGTTTGGAATGAAGAATCAATCTAGTAAAGTTAAAATACATTTTTTGCGATTTTAAATATAATTACTGCTAGCCCGGTTTGAAGTTATGCTAGTTTTGTAAAAACCCACTGGTCTTTTAATTGTGATGCTAGCTTTTGATGAAATGGGACAAATATTTCTGTTCTCCTGGAGACCGAGAGAAACCAGGTAGATGTCGGTCCGGCCCGGCTCCGTTGGCTGAACGTGTTTGTACGAACTTATGGATGTTTGAAAAAAATCGCGTCTCATCGAAATCTTTGCTGATGATTAATTCTAGATCGAGTTTGAGATTCTTGAAGCCCGCTAAGTCCATCTTAATCACAGTGTTTTCTTAGCTTGTAATGAGCATGACATGCTTTCGTTTTAGCATTCTTGTTTAGTTTAGCTGGAGACCTATTAGCGTCGGTCAGCGGCCAGACTTTTAGATTAGTTTTCAGAATCCGAGCCAAGCATAATTGGTTCAGCTCATTGGCAGATCTCTTGACTCAACGCAAAATGATTTGATTATATTTAATAACATTTGGATTCTCTCTATAGTGGCTGTTTTTGCAGTTTAGCCTGTCAGCTTCGACTTGTCATTATTCATTCATAATTATAGCAGCATGTTTTTGTTGCCGTTGCAGACGATGAAGACCGCTCTAGAAACAACCTCCACTAGAACGTCCACCTCGACCGGGACCGTTGGACGGTTCACTCACCACCTCCTGGTTTAACGTAAATCACCACAAGTTAAGTTTTATACACAAAAAAGACTTGAAGTGCGTGTTTACTCCTTTCCAACGCGAGGAATTGATTAAGGAACGAGCAACAATGTGACCCATATGTGAAAAATAGTTTGTAGACATGCTGAATCGAAGCCTAAGCGAATGATAATGTTTCTAATACTTCATAAAGAGCAGCGGCTTTGAAAAGGATGAAGAGAGGGAAGGCGGTTGGTCCTGATGACGTACCAGTGGAGGTACGGAGGTGTCCAGGAGAAAAGGCGGTGGAGTTCTGACCAAGATTGCTCAAAACTGTCTTGGAGAGTGAGATGGATGAGGAAAATCGATTTTCAAGAACCAGGCTGATGTTCAGAGCTGCGGCAGCTGCAGAGGTATGAAGCTGACGGAGGTCTGGGAAAGGTTAAGTAAAGAGGAGACAATCTGTGGGCAGCAGGATGGTTTCAAGCCGTGAAAGAAATCTACAGATGAGATGTTTGCTGTGAGAGTGCTGATGGAGAAGGATGGAGAAGGTCAGAAGGAGCTGAACCGTGTCTTTGTGGATGAGGTACAGAATGTTAGAGTGGTCCAGGATATGTGTGAGAGCAGCATGACAGCGGTGAGGTGTGCAGTAGGAGTGAAGGATGGGTTCAAGGTGGAGGTGGGTCTGCATCAAGGAAGGGCTCTGAGCCCCTTCTTGTTTGCTATGGTGATGGACAGGCTGATAGATGAGGTCAGCAGGAGTCTCCATGGACTATGATGTTGGTGAAGGACATTGTGATCTGTAGTGAGAGCAGGGAGCAGGTGGAGGAGGACCTGGAGAGGTGGAGGTATGCGCTGGAGAGAAAAAGATGAAAGACAGAATAAATGTGTGTGAATGAAAGGGAGGCAGGAGGAGGTGAGGATGAAGAGGAAGGAGTAGAGGTGGAGAAGGTGCAGGAGTTTAATGACTTTGGGTCAAATGTTCAGCACAACGGGGAGATGAAGTGAGTGAGTTACAGGCAGGGTGGAGTAGGTGGAGAAGAGTTTGAGGAGTTATCTGTGACAGAGGAGTGTCAGCAGGAGTGAAGGGAAAGGTTTCCAAGATGGAGGTGAGAGCAGCTCTAGTGGATGGTTTAGAGACGGTGGTTCTGACCAGAAGACAGGAGGCAGAGCTGAAGATGTTCAGATGTTCTCTGGGAGTGAGGAGGAAGGACAGGATTAGAAAGGAGACATCAGAGGGACAGTCCAGGTGAGACGTCCTGGAGACAAAGTCAGAGAGGACAGATTGAGATGGTTCTGACCCGTGAAGAGGAGGGTTAGTGGATCTACTGGTAGAAGGATGCTGGAGAAGGAGCTGCATGGACAGAGGAGAATATGTGATGTGGTAAAAGAGGACGTGCAGTTGGTTAGTGTGACAGAGGAAGATGCAGAGAACAGGAGAAGATGGAAACAGTTTTTCATCCGTAAGTTTCAAACCATCTGTCAAAATTTAGCTTTGATGATTGAAACCAGAAGATCTGTCTTGTTAGATTACTAAGCGTCAATCGGGGGGGGGTCATTTAGTACAACGCAGGGGATTGGGGCTTCATGAGGGACAATCCCCTCCTGTCTGGGGTGACGGCGTGGGCCTGGTTCCCATGCCCGGCAGTCATGAGGGGTCTCCATGTGAGTCGGATGTGAGGCTGATCAGATGCAGACAAGTTGATTCAGGATTCATTTAAGGGCTTTGATCTCCCTCCGAGAGGCGAACGCTTGCTTTCACAAATCAGAATATATTTAGTGCACGCTCATTTCCTCCGGTCTGTACACAAACGTTTAGTGCGGTTTCTCCGCACAGCTTTATGGGCCCCTGTTTGCTCCCCTCGCCGTTTTTCCTCATTTGTTTTTCCTCCGCGTTTCTGTCTCCAGGCATTTCTGTCCGTCTAACAACATTTCCATTATCCGGCGTCCATCGCTGGGAGTCCATAAATCTTTATCATTCAATATATCTGGCTGTACACACCGCCTCGTATATTATTAACGGCCTGTTCGTGCGGTCGTGTCACATAAACGTATCGCCAGATATTCATCGGACCGACGGACACGCAGACGGGTTCCATCCCCTCTCAGACGCGGACCGCCATATTGAGCAGATTAGCCATTAATGAAACACTGGGGTTATGTATTTGGGACAATTTCTGCGTTTGTTTTCCATTAGCTTACCAGCTAGCGCCGCTCCACTCCGCCCACTCAAGGAACAGGTAGCGGCGCACTTCTGCCTCCATAAATAGTAGAGCTGGAATATTCCTGCCGTATTTGTGGCGTGTGAGCCATTTTCCAATATGAAGTCTAGACTTGAATCGGGTCTAAGCGGGGGGAGGTGGTGGAGGTGGTGGAGGTGGTGGAGGGGGTGAGAGAGACGGCGAGCCAAGTTTGCATCCACTCTCACCGTGTATCTGAATGAGCTTTTTATATTACTCTTAACTTAGACCAGATGGCGCACACACAGTGGGCAACAGGGCAATGGATATTGGGACATTGTTTTATGTATGTGTGTGTGTGTGTGTGTGTGTGTGTGTGTGTGTGTGTGTGTATGTGTGTGTCTGTGTGTGTATGTGTGTATATGTGTACAGTATGTGTGTATAGCATGTGTGTATGTGTGTGTGTGTGTACAGTATGTGTGTATACATACAGTAAGTGTGTGTGTATATATACAGTATGTGTATTTATATATATATAGTATTTTCAAACTTGCCTTCTTCCCTCCGTCAAGGTCATGTTTTCATTCATGTACATTTATCTGTTTGTTTGTTTGTTTGTTTGTTTGTTTGTGTGCAGGATTACGGGGGGAAAAAATACTGCAGGAGTTTCTACCCGGGGGTACATTCTGGTATATCTTAGAGGTCATGACATTTTGGTGACGTTACGCGTTTCGCAGCATTTAAACTGAAATAAAATAATTAGGTTGGAGTGTTGAAGACACAATTGAGTTATTTCTGCCTTTGATCCTTTGATTCCTTTCATCTTTCTTTGGGGGTGGAGCTTGGGGCTCAGTTTCAAGATTTCCTTTAATTCCTTTGATGTTCTTTTGTGGGTGGAGCTTGTTGCTCAGTTTGAAGAGTTCTTTTGATTCTATTTATGTTCCTTTGGGGTGGAGCTGGACGTTCAGCGGGCTGAACAGAGACGCTGAAGTGGAAGGCCAAGGAGATGAGCAGCTATAGAGTATTTGAGAGATACTCAGAGTTTAGCGTTAAGGTTAATGGAGGAATCTGCAGGAATCTTTCCTAATATCAGGCTACTGTTGTACCTTGGCGGAGGTTTGCGCTCTCTGAGTGCCCTCTGTAGTTCACATCTGTATCCGTGTTGGATTGTGTGCGTGTGCGTGTGCATGAGTGCGGCTCGGTGGCGTTGAGGCCGGGGGGATCGTCTGCTCTAGCATTGACAGCGTTCCCACTTCTATCCCAGTCAGTCACTCAGTGGTTTCCAGCTCCTCACAGAAGAAGCCCGGCAGCTAGCCGCACTCGCCGCTCCGAAAGAAACGCTCATTCCGTTCTTACCCTCTGCTTAATCAACCATTTGTCATCCCTTCTTCATCCAGGCTTTAAGAACTGAGAGAAGAATTTCACTAAGAACTGAGAGAAGAATTTCACTTCGTTGTAGGCAACAAAAGTCGCAGGAAAAAAAGTAATTTTTTAGAATCGTCACGGCCGCCGCAGATACTTCGTCTTAACGCGATAACTCAGAAACTATGTAACAGATCCTTTTCACACGATATACTCACATAAAGTTTAGTGAAACTTTTGATGCAGGTTGAAGGAAGGAAGGAAGGAAGGAAGGAAGGAAGGGAGGGAGGAAGGAAGGAAGGACGGACATTTTATTAAGGTAAAGACATACAAAAGACAAATATTATAGGACATCTTATAGACATTTTTAGGTAAACATATGTGTATATATATACACATATAATATGCATATATATACATGCATATTTATATGTTGTACATTTCATGTTTGACTCTAATAGTTCATTCTTTACTCACTAGGGGGAGCACTTTTTACACATAAACACTTTCTGACAAAAGTTCCCACATAATTTGAGGAGTACAAACGGGGGAATTGCTTGTATAATGCAGGGGATGGGGACCCTTTCTGCTGGAGATGACAGCGGAGGCCTAGAGGTCTGTGTTGGTAAAGACGTATTATTAGTGTTTATATTAGTGTAATTACGGTACTGAGGTACAAAAATCTAAGAATTGTCATTTCTCTTTTTTAACTTTGTAGATTCTTGTTAACTAATGGGGATTAAAAAAGTATTTCTGATTCTGTTTGATCATCATCATCATCATCATCATCATCATTTCCTCAACTTATACATGTGTAATTACACTATAACAAACCTTTTGATTGTACTTTTACCAAATTCTGTATGATGTTATTTTTATGAGACAAAGTACACAGAAAAACAAAATTTAAGTCTTATATTTAAAGGATACATAATTTTAACATTGACAAAGTAATACATTTAATGTCGTACATATTTGTAAGTAAAATAATGTCATTTCCTGAAAATCATTTGTAAACAATCTCCTAAATTTTTCCCAGTTTGTTCCTGGTGGCTCTTTAGTGAAACATATTTAAACTTTTTTCATATTTTTCAACTGATTTAATGGAATTCTTTTCACAATTAACTGATTTATGTCGATTCTATGAAATCTGAATACAGATGTTTTTTTAAAATAAGACTATTTAAATGATATCAAATAGATGCAAATACTTAACCTTGAACTTTTATTGATGTGTTTTCTTGTGGCTTTTGCAGATCGTTTTTCTTAATATGTTTTTTTATGACTTTTGCAGATTGTTTTTCTTAATGTGTGTTGTGGCTTTTGCAGATTGTTTTTCTTAGTGTTGTATCGTGGCTTTTGCAGATCCTTTTCTAAATGTGTGGTGTTTTGGACTTTGCAGATCTTTTTTTATTAATGTGTTGTCGCTTCTGCAGATTGTTTTCTTAATGTTTTGTCTTGTGGCTTTTGCAGATCATTTTTCTTTCTGTTGTGTTGTGGCTTTTGCAGATTGTTTTTCTTAATGTGTCATCTTGTGGCTTTTGCAGATCCTTTTTCTTTGTGTTGTGTTGTCGCTTCTGCAGATTGTTTTCTTAATGTTTTGTCTTGTGGCTTTTGCAGATCATTTTTCTTTCTGTTGTGTTGTGGCTTTTGCAGATTGTTTTTATTAATGTGTCATCTTGTGGCTTTTGCAGATCCTTTTTCTTTGTGTTGTGGCTTTTGCAGATTGTTTTTCTTAATGTGTCATCTTGTGGCTTTTGCAGATCCTTTTTCTTTGTGTTGTGTTGTCGCTTCTGCAAATTGTTTTCTTAATGTGTGGTCTTGTGGCTTTTGCAGATCATTTTTCTTTGTGTTGTGTTGTGGCTTTTGCAGATTGTTTTTCTTAATGTGTTGTCTTGTGGCTTTTGCAGATCCTTTTTCTTTGTGTTGTGTCTTTTGCAGATCCTGTCTCATAGTATTGTCTTGTAGCTTTTGCAGATCCTTTTTTCTTAATGCGTCTTGGCTTCTGCAGAACGTTTTTCTTAATGTGTTGTGGCTTCTTCAGAACATGTGTTGTGGCTTCTGCAGCATATTGCGTTGTCAAATTGATGAAGACGTTGTCTTAATTGGCAGCTTGCGCATGTTTTCAAGTTAGTGTTAGCGGTGCGTTTGTCCCCGTGGGCCGCCGTAGCATCAGTCAGAGAAAAAAAAAAAAAAAGCCTTCCTCTGCTATAAAAGTGAAGCTCAGCACCGCCGCCAGAGTTACTGTCCTCTACTTCCCCCTCCTCCTGCCGTACATGCGTGCGTGTTTATTGTGTTTTTCCTGCCATGTAACCACACCGCCGCCAGATGCTCACAAGATGGGATTATCGGGGGAAAACGTTTGCGCCGCATATTTCTCACAAGGGCTTTCTCTGGCCAATTACTGTCCTGATGGAAGCCAGAGATTCTCACCAATTACACGCATTTTTCCCATCTCGCACGTGGACGCGGGCCAAAGGCTCGCGCCGTCGCTGCGATGTTGTCTCTGGCAACGGGATGGCCGGTGTCCTGAGGAGCGGCACGTCGTGGCACATGCTAGCCCATAATACAACTCTTGGCGAGGGAAGGGCTGGAATTACACGGATGAGACGCTGCCTGTCCCACTTCGCTCCTAAGTGAATTGTTGGCATTGCTTGGGCTTTAAAAGTCTCAATTATATGTTTGACTCTCCCAAGAATTAGTGGGCAGCCCTCAGCATCCCTGCGTGGAGGGCCCACTGGCTTACATGGAAATGGCGTTTAAGCCAACACTATAAAAACAAAAAAAAATCGCTAGAGTTTACGTTACAATTTGGGTGATTTCAGTGTAAATAGTCATATTTATATCCTTGATTTTTATGTTTATATCTTATTTGTATCTTAATGTAGTGTGTGTGTGTGTGTGTGTGTGTGTGTGTGTGTGTGTGTGTGTGTGTGTGCGCAGCTGCAAACAAGTGATTTTCCCAATTTGGCATCAATAAAGTTTGTTTAAGTGTAAAAAAATACGGTGACCTTGTACGAGACATTACGGTAAACCGCCTTGAAAAACAAATACATCGTAAACCTGTTTACAACGACTGGAAACATTTTTACAGTATTATCCCAAATATACACCGTATTTCTGCAGAAACAAATGAATGTTGTTCCTAATTGTTAAAAGTGTTTTATTTACTGTAAATTTTTATAAACATACCAGCAAAATCTGTCATTTCGTCAGAATAATGCTATAATAATAATAATAATAATAATGTAATAATACACAGTTGCGTTTCACATCATGGTATTTTTCTATAATTGTTCTGTTATTTATCCAAATTTTGCGTATTTTTTCACTGTAAAATATTATTTTCCACATAATCTGAAATAATTTACTGTTTCTTGATTTAAGGTAATAAAGTGTATTTACCCCAAGTTAAAAGTCTTTTTATTGTAATGTTACGAGCAAATGAATGTTTTTTAAAAAAACTCTAAAATATGCGTTTATTATTTAATTATTAAATTCCATATTATGTTTTATGCATTATAATTTACTGTCATTTTATTGTTATATCATTGTAAACATGTTTGCAGCTCAACCATTATTTTTATTTTTTTAGTCTTTTATGTGCTGTAAATGGTCACTGTGCCTTTTACGGTAAATTCTGGCAACCAATGTGTAAATTACGGTATTCTACTGTAAATTATATGGATTTTTTTTCTTTTTTTTTTTACAGTGTAGCCTTCCTGTCATAGATTTAGCCCCATGCTGATGAGAAGCATGTATTTGGAAAAGACTGAAAGCGTCCTGCTCATATTTAACGTCGGGGATTACAGCCAGAGGTGGCTTGTCATGCGTTTCCATTCTTGTCCAAGGACAATTAGAGCTCCTGCTTGAGACTCCAGCTTTATGTCTCCTGCCACCATCGCTCCCTCCAGAAATAAAAACCATGTTCCTGCAGAGCTTAGGCAGTTGTAACACGTTAAGGTTTTAAGAGGCCGAGACAATAAACTGCTAAACTCCTGTTTTGTTTGACTTTTCACGCGTTTGTGCAGAAAAACAGACTTTCAGCTTCTGCCTGAATCTCAAACTGAAGTCATTCTTGAATGGAAGACATTTTCACGCTCCTCACTTTTTGACTTAAACGTCGCCTCCCCTCTTCTATTCCCAGCTAACGTCACGGTAAAAAAAAAGAAAAATCCTGACCTGCTCCCAACTGACCGGAGAGGCGAGTCAAGCACTCAGGATGCTGAATCCAAAACATCTCATTCTTATTTACCGTTGAAGGTTTTTACGTCGTTTTCTCGCCTCCTGCTAGCTCTGCTCCCGATCCCCCGCGGCGCTCCGGGGTGACACTGACACACGGCTGCAGTTTGGGCTGTTGTGCAAATCTGGCTCTTTTGTTGCGGTGTCTTTTCTCACCCCCCTTCGAGCTCAGCTCCACTCCGCTTTGTGAAAATGTCACTCTTCCTCTGTGGCTCGTCTTTGGCGCCGCAGAAGTTAGCGTCCGATCGACCATGCTGTCGGGGAAATATCACCGGAATTCGACACGGCCAAAAGTCATCGCCTATTCAGGTTTTTCTGTTGTGCAAATTCTATTTTTTTGACTTATTTTCAACACACTGTAAAAATTGTTTGAGGAAATTACGGTAAAAAACTGTTGAATAGCAACATTAATAGAACTTCTGATTGAAGACAGTATGATACTGTAGAAGATGCAGTTGATTTTTAAACATGAAGAAGCCGTAGATGACTTCTTTTTTTTTTTATAGTTAAAATACGTGAAAACACAGAATTTTACCTTTAAAATACTCAATTTGGTTGAAATGATCGTAAAAGTGTTATACTGTTTAAATGACAGATTTTGTTGGTATGGAAAACTTGAATTTCTGACGTTAACTACGTAACTGTAAACAGTTTGGGGTTTTCTGTTGTGCAAATTCCACTTTTTGACTTATTTTTAACACGGTGTAAAAATTGTTCGTAGAAATTACGGTAAAAAACTGTTGAATGGCAACAGCAACAGATGTTCTGACTTAAACATTAAAAAACTGTAAACGATATGGGGAATTTTTAGAAATAAAGACGCCGTAAATAACTTTTTTTTTATAGTTAAAATACGTGAAAACACAGAATTTTACCGTTAAAATACTCAATTTGGTTGAAATGATCGTAAAAGCCTTATAAAGTTTAAATGACAGATTTTGCTGGAATTGAAAACTTAAATTTACCAAATTAAACCACTTAGCAAAAACATACCATAATTTTTTACAGAAAAAAGGTATTTTTTGTAAAATTATTTTGATTTTTGGGTTAATTTGTTGTAATTTTATGATGAATACTATGAAACTGTAAATAGGTTGACATTTTATCTGTTTTTTATGGTTTTATTTATCGTAATGTTTTGTACACGGTGACTGTTTTTTTTTTACTGCAAAATTTTAGCAAACATTAGCTGCAGGTATTTTACCGTAAATTATACAGATTTTTCTTTACAGTAACAGTTTCTTTATCGTTGAATCGATAAATTCAACGATACGCATTCAGGATTTAATCAGTTCCAAATCCGCCTCTTGTTGTTTTGGACTTGAATGAGAATATTTCTAATAACTGTTTATTACTATGTTATTACACAAACAAAATTCTACCTAAACATTTTGCTTGAAATCAATTTTTTAAATCATCCCTAAGATAATTCTGCAATTAGAAAAAAATTGTCGGATAGACTCATTTCTCAGTTTAAAAATATTTATGAAATTAAACGTGATCATTTAATTTAAAAAAACTTAAACTAAATTATGATTTTTTTTTTCTTCTTACAATAAATCAGTTAATAATTTGGCACAACAGATATAAGAAAAAAAAATACGTCAAACAGTTTTCATTCATTCATTATCCATTAGCAATATAACACATTTAAATAACCTTATTTTTAACGTAACAAAACTAATAACTAATTAATCTAATATTAAATGAATCTACTATTAATCTAATTAATAATTCACTTTATTCTGACGGCTGAAAGAAGAAAAAAGTGATTTTAGTCATTTTTTAGAACATTAAAATGAAAATGAAACCTAATTTAAATAAAGTGTCAGACTGATTCATTCTGTTTATCCGTAACTGTCAATCACTCACGTATGTTTTTATTTAAATGACCATCGTTGTGTCGTGGCTTGTGAGCAGGTCTCATCAGACAGAGGAGGTGTTTGGTTCTGAGCCATTCTCCACAGACCTGCGGTTGCAGGAACCAATAGCAGCTCCTGATTTGAGGGTCCCTCACCTGTCTGGGCGTCGCCAGGAGACGGGACCAACGAGAGGCGGGGGCTGATTGGTCGACCTGCTCGTGTGCACATGTGCGTTTGGACCTTTCCCCCCGCTTTAATGGGGATCTGTGGAAGGTGTGAAAAGCCCAAGCCATGCCTCCCAGCAGGAGTTCTGCTTTGGAGAGGGAGACTGGAGCGAAGCCCGGCTCCAGTCTACCAGGGGGCCCTTCGAATAAAAACTGTTTTTTTATTTTTTTATTATGCATACGTGTTTATACGAGTGCGTTTATATGGGCTTCAGTTTAGGAAGGCGGCTTGAAGAGGTGTATGACCCACATGTGTGGACAATAATACGCATTTAGTGTACCGTCCAGCACCGGAACTCAGACAGAGGTCCAGTGTCAGCCCGGACTTCAGCGCCATCATGGTCCCCGTCCAACTGCATGATGGGTCTTTTTTTCTTTTTCATACAATTGTTTGGCTTTTGTTCACTAGAGGACGTCAAACCGGATCCAAAGAATCAGGAGACTTAATCTGTTAAAAACCCCTTAAATCTCTAAACCAAGAAAAATTTGCATATTTTAATTCTCTGAGGCTTTTATTCATCTAATAATAATTTACCGTAAAATGACGAGTCGTTTGTTTAAGCCGGTTTTTAAACAGTAAAAAGAAGAAGAAGAAAAAAAATCCAGATGTATAAAATTATCATTATTTTTTATTAGATGAACTCTGTCTTTCTGGAAAATCGTGTTTTTAGATAATCTATTCAAAAAACAATCTTATACGCATAACTAATATAAGTATACTGTAATTATAACTTATGTATTTCTAAAAACAAAAGAACAAAATCAGACGTGTGAAATTATTTCATGATGAAATTTTGTGTTTCCTAGAAAATATATATCTATATATCTATATCCATCTATATCTAGATATAGATATAGATATAGAAAGATATCTATATCTAGATATATCTAGATATAGATATCTAGATCTATAGATCTAGATCTATAGATCTAGATCTATATCTAGATATAGATATAGACATATATCTATATCTATATCTATCTATCTATATCTAGATATAGATATATCATTTTAGATTAGATCAACATTTTGGAAAATAATATTTTTAAAAATCCATTTCAGTTGTGTAGATTTAAAAAAAAAAAATCTGTTGAGTAAGTCTGAACACATACTGAAAGAAAAGACCTTCTCATTGATTGACACCTTCACCCCTCAGTGAACAGTGGCGTCCCCCATGGCTCCGTCCTCGGCCCCTCGGACACATGTAGACGTTTGAATGAATGAAACTCTGTTTCTGTACGTGGAACAAATATCTGAAGATTATAAATGTGTTTTATAATCAGTCCGTGTCTCCGGTTTACTTTCTACTCAGAAAAACAGACAATATTTACGGATTTTGAAACTCTACACTTTCCTTCTTCTTCTTCTTGTTTTACTTTTTCTTCTTCTTCCTTTTGTTGTTATTTCTTCTTCTTTTTCTTCTTCTTCGTCTTCTTCTTTTTTTGTTTTCGTTTTCGTTTTCTTCTTTTTCTTCTTCTTCATCTTTTTCTTTTTTCTATTTCTTCTTCTTCTTCTTCTTCTTCTTCTTCTCCGGCGGTTCCCTTCAGGGGTCACGGATCATCTGTCAGCGGATGCCAGTTTTATCCGGGCCTGGGACCAGAACTAGAAGGACCCTGTGGTTGGGTTACTTTCAAACACAAAACAACACAACATTACAACAACACACTAATCACACAATACAGTCACAGATCCGACGTAGAAACACAGAAAAGACCGTCGGGACAAATAAACAACCGTTTACCGGTTAAAAACAAGAACAACCAGGAAGAACCAGGCCGGAGAACCAGACCCTCAGATCTTCTGTCCTTCACGCCTCAGTCTCACCTGAAGACCAAAAACCTTTAAACTAGTTCCTTTGCTGTTGGCGGGGCGTTCCAGATCTGTGGGCGCCTGAGCGAAGGTTCTGGTTCTGAACCCATTTAACATTTAAACATCCATTTTTTTTTATGAATCTTCAGGATTTTTTTACAACATCTTGCAGGAAGTGATGCTGAATGAAAACATCAGAAACGGCTCGTAAGCTAGGAGGCT
Organism: Lophius piscatorius; assembly: GCA_009660295.1. NCBI lineage: Eukaryota > Metazoa > Chordata > Actinopteri > Lophiiformes > Lophiidae > Lophius > Lophius piscatorius. The sequence continues at coordinate 16,439 of VRLP01006505.1, forward strand.
AGGAAGGTTAGCGGCCGCCATCCTCCGTCTCAGCACTCCACAGCAACACCCCACGGCTTCTCTCTCCCTCCAGCCGTCCACCTCTTCGCTCCTTCGTCTTCCTCCCTCTGTCACCTCTCATCAGTCCCCCCACGCCACATCATCCCCCATTCCCCCCCCCTCTCTCTCTCTTTCTCTCTCTCACCCTCTCCCTACATGTCATTAAGTCCAACCTCTCTGCCGGTGTCAGAACCGAGTCGGACCGCTTAATGGAAAGAGGGAGGCAGAGATAGACGGCGACTGGAGCTTTATACAGTCCATCACCTTCGTCTGTGTGTGTGTGTGTGTGTGTGTGTGTGTGTGTATGTGTGTGTGTGTGTGCGTGTGTGTGTGTATGTGTGTGTGTGTGCGTGTATGGGTGTATGTGTGTGTTTGCATGTGTGTGTGAATGTGTGCGTGTGTATGAATGGGTGTTGGTGTGTACGCGTGTCTATGTTTGTGTGTGTGTATGTGTGTGCATGTGTCTATGTATGTGTGTGTATATGTATGAGTGTGTGTATGTGTGTGTGTGTATGTATGAGTGTGTGTATGTGTGTATGTGTGTGCGTGTGTCTATGTTTGTGTGCGTGTATGTGTGTGTGAATGTTTGTGTGTATGTGTGTGTGAATGTTTGTGTGTATGTGTGTGTGAATGTTTGTGTGTATGTGTGTGTGAATGTTTGTGTGTATGTGTGTGTGAATGTTTGTGTGTTTGTTTCATGTCGGTGTCTTGCCCCATTTCATGATCACCTTGTAGAGACTCTGTCATTTTCTCCGTTGTGTTTACCTCAGCGACCAGACATCTAGATGTGCTGTTAGTAAACTCACTCTCACACACACACACACACACACACACACCCAAACCCCCATGAACACCACAGGCACATTAAACACAGTATTGTACCAGAGCAGTAAAGCAACAACCTTTAATTCACTCACCAAACTCTGTTCAACCAACTTTTTTTTTTCCTCTCCTCCCTCTGAGAATCTGACGGGAGGATCGGCGTCTATAAGCTCAGAGCTGAGAGTAAAGATAAGTGTCTCTTTGTTAGGGCCGTTTTTACACTCGAGCAGGAGCCTCCACCACTTGTTGCAAACATTGCGAGGGTCCGCAGACCTCCCCTCGGCGCGTCTGTAAAGCAAACAGTGCCATCTAGTGAAAGGAAGCTCCAAACCTCTAAGAGCTGAAAAGCCCCGAGGCTCATCTGATACTTTGGGCTAAGCTGCCCACAAAAGCATTTATGGACGCTCCTCTAGCTCTGCTTTCCAAACAGACAGAGATCTCAGCGCCTGATTTGATGGGATCACATAAAAGAGTTTGTTTGCAGACTGGAATGTCTTCAAGAGCCCACCGTCTATTTTTAATCTTCTTTTTTTCTTCTTCTTCTATTCTGTGTTTACCGCCTCCTCCACCTCATAAAGACAGTTCATTAAACCGGCTGAGTGTGTTCACTGTGCCATGGAAAAAGTTGTGGTCGAAGCAGGTTTGCGTCCTCCCGCCGTGCGACGGGGGTGTGTGTGTGTGTGTGTGTGTGTGTGTGTGTGTGTGTGGGGTGGGGGTGGGGGGGTGTTGATGGTTTTGTCCTCGCCGTGTTTTAACACCTGAGTAAATCTGCATCATCACGACGTCTTCAAGTGTCTCCAAAGATGATTCTGACTGTGTTTGGGTTGATCTCAACTCTTCTCTTCAACAACGGGGAGTGTGGAGAAGAGGTGGAAGAAGCGCGTGCAGGCAGGGTGGAGTGGGTGGAGAGTCAGTTTACAGACATGTCCTCTTCCAGGTTGATTTTTAACATCCAAAATTTATAATTCTTCATTATTGATCCTCATTGTTGAAAGTGACATTTTGAACTTATGAGAGACTTTTTTTCTTTTTCTTTTTTTCTGCAGGTGTCGGCATATCTTACCAGAGAAGTCGGCACTTCAACAAGAAGGAGTCAGCAGCAGCGGATGGTGATGGTATCCACTGATGCCCCGGACCATGAATAAGTAACTGAGGGTGAGCATGTGTGAATGGAGAGGATGAAATAGTGGAATGAGCAGCAACTGTAACCCGAGTGTGCAAGAGGAAAGTCCTTCTGGATGAACTTTCATTAGAGCTCTAGTAAGATCATCTGGAAGGGAAGGCCAAAGAGAAGACACCAGTCTTCAACAAAGACAGCAAACATCCCAGAGTGGGGGCAGATCTAATTTGATTATTCATATTCAGGGGCAGCTGACTGGTTGACCTCAGTCCTCTATAGCTGGAGTGTAAATATGGACAAGTTAAGGTTAAGGCGGTGCCAATCCATCAAAAAGCTATCTACAGATGTTTTAAATGGATCCGGTACCAGACAGGAAGTGAGTTGAGGGAGAGCATCACAGGTGTGACGGCGTCCCTCTTTTTCTTTCCATCATTTTGAACCAGCTGCAGGCATTAAATGGATGATTGGTCTGAGTCAAGACGAGACGTTACAAACGCATGGATCAGTAGGATCGGACATAAACTTAGCTGTTAGTCTCCACTGAACGAAGCTCGACTTCACAACCGAAGAGGCTCATGGGCCGGGGGGGACCACATCAAAACGCTCGGGGTGTCAGAATAGAGAAAGAGCTGCAGGGAAGGCTCACTTTTCAGTTTCACTGACAGGTATGTTTGTACGTCATCTGCAAAAAAGTGGAACGAGATCTAGGTTTTTCAAAAATTCACCCCAAGTGGGCAGTTTGTGTAGAGTGAAAATGGGATAGCGCCCCAAAACAGAGCCTTGAGGAACACCATGAGTAGGTGGTACCGTCTCAGAGGAATAATCCCCCAGCTGGACCCCTGTTGGTCGGGTTGGACCCAAACCTCAAGAAGACGCCGGGATCAACATCCGATAAGAGGTCCGAGAGCGCCGAGATAGAGGAGACTCCAGAATCAACCGTTCCAACAATAGTGTTGAAAACTTTCTCCAGGACTTTGGACCAGAAGGGAAGTTCAGAACTCGGACCGGAGGATTCTTAGAGGAGATTATTATATTTTTTATCAAAGGGTTGCAGAAAAGCAAGTTTGAAGGCCGCTGGAATGCAACCAGTCACAAGACGGGTTCTATGTGATGCTCTCGGAGGGACATTGGGCACAAAGGTGGGGGACTGAGTAAGTGGGCGGGGTTAAAGAAGATCAAAGAGAAGGCAGACGGCGTCCGCCCTAAACTCATAAAACAATACAAACGAGCATTTTTTTTGTGCACAGATGCAAAAACTGATGCAGGCAGAATGAAACGGGCTCTTCGGACATTTTATAGGGTGGGACTTGTTTTTGTTAGATTTTCTTCCTTCCTGCTGGCATTTAAATGGGCATGGATACGACCCAGCACACGTACAGCATACCCACAATTCCTGGCGGAGCCTGACTCTGAGACATCCTGGCACTTATCTGAAGGCCTCTTTGTTTGTCCTGCTGTGTTTTCAGTTGATCCTTCAAAGATGAGTAACGTTTGCTTTGTGACAATCCTGAACTTTCTTTTTTTTTGATGGAATACCTTTTCATGAGCTTATTCTTAACTCTTACATCATCTACCAAAGGTAGCAATTACAAAAGTGGATCCAGCGGTTCTCTCTTCAGATTTTCTTTGTCTCCTATGATTTGTTTTCTCCGCCTGCTGTCTGTCATTCCTTTCCTCAGCGGTGGCACAAAGCCTGAATAGTTTTCTCTTCCTGTCCACCTTTCTCCTTCTCCTTCTCTGGACCCCTCAGAACCCTCTCTGACCTCTCTCTCCACATGGCCCAGGGACAGGGGTGCAGCCTTCTGATGCTATCTGACGCCTTATCAGGGGTGTGGACCATAGCCGGCCCAGACCCAGAACCCATGCACTCCCTTGGCTGGTCCCACCACGGGCATACCGAGGTCAGGCTCGGTTCAACCAGCAGTGGTCCGTAACCAGCCAGACCTCCGCAGCCCACCACCCACCCACACTGAGTCATTAAGGCCCCTCTAGGGATTACAAGCGCTTGTAAGATACAGCTTCAAACATTTCTAACGTACAGAGAAGCATTAACTGCCTATAAGTACAGAACCGAGTAACACCGCTGAGCATTATTGAGTCCGTACGTGCAGTGAGGCTAATGCTTTGCTGCACGTATGTAGGATTGGAGCCAGAACCTTCAGTTTTCAGGCTCCTGCCCTGTGGAACCAGTCTCTACATTCAAGAGGGGGATTTAGCCCCTTCCTTTTTGTTAAGTCTTATAATTAAGGCTGGCCTAAGCTAGCTCTTAGCTATGCTGCTATAGGTTTAGACTGCTAGGGGATCTCCCATGGTGCACTGAGCTTCTCTCTCTTCCTGTCTCCCACCTTCTCTAAACATCCTTCTCCCATTAATGCATGTTACTAACTTGATTTCTTCCCTTTAGTCTTTGTGTTTTGTTCCTGTAGGGTCACGTGGGTCATGGCTGGACCTGGTTTAGGCCCACTGATGACACTATTATTAGTGCTAGTAGTAGCGGCAGTATTAACAGTATTTTCCTATAAGTTATTATCATTATGACTAAATGCATTCATGTTATTTAGAAAATGTTGGAGAAAGAACGGTGGAGGATGGGAGAATTGTAAATCAGGAAGTTCAAAGAATCAGTCAGGATGAAGAATGGAAAGGCTGTTGGTCCTGATGACATACCAGCGGAGGTATGGTGATGTCAAGTGGATGCCTGAGCTATTGAGGAAAGGTGTACTGGAAGAACAAGGGTGATGTTCAGAGCTTCAGCAGCACCAGAGGTATGAAGCTAATGAAGCTAAAATATGAAGATCTGGGAAAGAGTCGTGGAAGATAGAAGTGAGAGTTTGTGAGCAGCAGGATGGTTTCATGCCAAGAAAGAGCTCTACAGATGAGATGTTTGCACCGAAAGAGCTGATGGAGAAATATAGAGAAGGTCAGAAGCAGCTGCATCGTGTCTTTTTGGATTTATAGGAAGCGTACATAGAGTGGCGTATGTTAGAGCGGTACAGGATATGTATGAGACAGCCGCACAGCAGACGACAGAAAAGAGGTGAAGAAGGGAGTGCAGGCAGGCAGGAGTGGGTGGAGAAGAGTTATCTTTGACAGTGGAGGGTCATTTTACTGACATGTCCTCTTCCAGGTGGATGTCTAACATCTCCAGTCTCTTTAAACTTCTTCATTATTCATCCAACTGTTGATACTGACATTTTGAACTGCTGAGAGATGTTCTTGTCTCCATTGTCAGAGAGAGAGAGAGACTGACAGAGAAAGAGAGAGAGAGAGACTGACAGAGGAAGAGAGAGAGCATGCTTCAGGGTCTCGGGGGTAAGCTGAACCTCGGTCGGGTGAATGGCTCCAGTGTCGGACGACGCTGTCACAACTCGAGCATGCCCCTCTTTCATAAATCAGTCAAACAATGGCGACTCCTCCAGCGTACGGCGGCCGGCAGTCAACCTGCTCTTTATCCCGCAAACAATGGACCAGGTCTAGAGTATCAAGGCTCCGGGCCAGATATGCTCAGTGGGTTTAAACCCCGACAGAACCACTGAAGGTGGTTTATCACTTATACCCTCCAAAAGTCAAGAATATCACCATCAAACTCAACAAACACTTCATGGATAATTTTTCAAACTTCATTCTTCTATAGACCTAAGTGCGAGGAAGAACTGGAGTGATTTTGGGAAACTTTAGTTGTTTATTTCCAGCAACAGGGGAAGCCTTGTCTCCAAACGTTTTTGTGGCAATAGTTTCTCAACCGTCTTATTTAATCCAAATTTCGTGGCCCATGAATCGACTTGAGGAGATTTATCTCGTATATCTCTTATTTTACTCTAAAGGTTCATATTTTGCTCTAATAGTTCATATTTTACTCTAATAGTTCATATTTTACTCACTAGGGGGAGTTTGTTGTTCTAAAAAAAACAAAAACTTTCCCGGACATAACTTTATATCTAGGTTGACTTCTATGACGGTTAGAATAAAAATAAATAGAGAATTATGGGAGTTTTATTGACCTTTCGATGCAGCGGGGCAGAACGGCAGGAGTTAATAGTAATAATAAGTAATAATAGTTAATCACTCTTCCAGGGCGTTCTGTGCTTCTTCTGGGATCCGGACCTGCGTTCCCTGCGGTAAATCACAGACATGTTGTCAGTAGTTTTTTGGCGTCCGCCACTTTGTTCCAATAAAAACACAAAGCTCGCAATTTATAACACCAGCAAGGACAAAATAACCAAAAAAGTTCGGGAAAACGAACTGAAACACACAATTCACATTTAATCACCCCGAGGAGCAGAATAAGTTAAGAAGCTAGCGTTAGCGGGGCAGCTAAAGCTAGCGTTAGCGGGGCGGCTAAAGCTAGCGGGCCCTCAGAATCAGCCACGAGCCCTAAAGTCCACGAACAGAACCAAACGTAGAACATATATTGGACGGCGTGGAGGTCGGAGCGAACATCCATTTGAACAGGTCAGAATACAAACACAATGCCGATCAGCCTTTTTACTTCCACAGCAATCATTCAAGGTAAGAGCACATTGAATACACAACTCGTTATGATTCTTTAAACTTAAAAGAAAATAAATCAGTATCGGCCGGTCAGACTTTATAAAAATCAATGACGGGCCAAGAAAACTGCAATCGGTGCGTCTCGACTGAAATCACCTCGTATTCAGTATTTGTTACTCGCATGAAGGAGGATATTTTTTTCCCTGTGTTCGGGGAACAGCGAGTCAGGAGAAGGAGTCAGAGAGAGGCCACTCCGGAACTTTCTTGGACAGCAACACAGAGTTTTGGAACAATTTGGGACAAACTTGGAGAGGCTGTTTCTCTAAAAGCTGGCCGGCTCTGGCACGGGTTGGTGCCCGGTACCGTCTGATGGATTCTGTGTCACATGACTCTCAAGGAACCCAACAGGAAAGTGAGGCTGTGGTTCTGAAGTTTCGTCTGAGAGCTGTAACTAACTATGATGGGAACTATAATGACTTTCCTCATCGGAATCGTTTTCTGTTGTATTTATGGGTCAGCAGAACAAACTAGTCCTACAGCAAGGGTATGTCCCGGAAAAGCCCCCATTCCCCTGCGTTGTACCAACATTACCTTTGAGTGAAAATGGTTGAAGCTCCCCCTAGTGAGTAAAGTAGGAACCATGAGAGTAAAATCTGATATATACAAGATACATCTCGTCGGGTCGATTCTTATGCACCGAATTTTTGACTAAATCGGACCTGAAAAGTCCCCCTAGTGACGAACATTAACCACCGACTTTTCCCCAAATCACTCCACTTCTTCCTCACACTAACTTCTCTGTGGTTGAAGAGTTTGAAAATGATCCATGAGATCGTTTCTGAGTTACGGCATTAAAACGAAGGATCTGATGAATCCATAATTGCGCCGACGTTTCGGGGGCTAGATTTCAATCATTTTTTCCCCTCGCTGCCCCTTTAAGCCCTGACCTCTGCATCCTGTCTCAGCGACCCTGTGGAGGATCAAAAGAGTCGGACCTGACTGGACCAAAAACCCAAACTCACATTTGATTTCTTTTTTTGAAGAGGGGCATTTCCAGTGGCTGTGATCCATGACACGCTGTATGCGTCTCACATTCCCCCACTTCCTTTGTGTCTGACCGGCGGACTCATAATTTCTGACTCCAGCCCGAGACACCACCTGATTATTATTTCTGGGCAATGGGATACTTTAATAGCCCTCTCCACTCGCCTTGATTGGAGATGCAGGAGATAATAGCCCCGATATTCCGAGGAGAGGGGTACGAGGGGAAGGTTTGCCGTTCCCGTTCCCTCAGCCTGGGAAACATGGGACCGTCGATGAGCTGCTATGGAAAGACTCGGAGAGGCGGCCGTTTCACATCCAGAGGTTAAACGCGGTTATTATACTTGGATGCATGAAGGGATGGCTGGGATGGAGGAGAAGGAGTTGTCACTTCCCATCCATAGCTTGTCTTACTCAATCATGCCAACCGCAGGTCTTGATTTTTGAACGCCCGACTATTTTCACATGGAATGATGTCAAAACGTATCAGCGAGCTCCGAGGAAGCTCAGATCGACAGACGACGCTTCCAGAGGTCACGGAGGTCATGGAAGCGGTGGTGCATTGACGGAACAATATAATCCTCTGAGGGCCGATAGTTAATTGAAACCCATTCTCTCTCTCTCTCTCTCTCTCTCTCTCTCTCTCCGTCTTTCTCTGTGTCTCTCTCTCTCTTTGTATCTATCTTTATGTCTGTATATCTCTCTCTGTGTCGCTCTCTCTCCTGTCTCTCTCCCTTTGTCTCTCTTTCTCTGTCTCTCTGTCAGACTCTCTCTCTCTCTCACTCACTCTTTCTCTGTCGGACTCTCTCACTCTCTGTCTCTCTGTCTCTCGCTCTGTCTCTCTCTCTATGTCTGTATATCTCTCTCTCTCTGTGGGACTCTCTCTCTGTCTCTCTCTCGCTCTGTCTCTCTCTCTCTATGTCTGTATATCTCTCTCTCTCTCTGTCGGACTCTCTCTCTCTGTCTCTCTCTCTGTCTCTCGCCCTGTCTCTCTCTCTCCCTCTGTCAACTCTCTTTCTCTCTCCCTCTCTCTCCTCTCTCTCTCTCTTTCTCTGCCTCTCTCTCTGTCGGACTTTCTCTCTCCTCTCTCTCTCTCTCTCTCTCTTTCTCTGCCTCTCTCTCTGTCGGACTCTCTCACTCTCTGTCTCTCAAACTTCTCAATAGTTCAAATATTCCCTATAGGAGTAAATTATGATAAACTATAGATCTCCTGGAGTCGATTCATCGGCACCAAATCTGGACTAAATCGGACCAACGGTGGAGAAATTATGGCCGGAAAATTTTTGGAGGTAAAGCTCCCCCTAGTTGCAGAAATATGCAACTGACCTTTCCCAAAATCAATCCAGTTCTTCCTCGCACAAAGACCTAGGTGACTATAAAAGTTGAAAACGATCCAAGAAGTTGTTCTTGAGTTATCGCGTTAACACGAAGATTCTGCGGCGGACAGAAAAGTTTGTGATTATGATTATAGACCATGAAGAAAGCAGGTTTACCAAACTCTGAGTTTAACCCTGAGCTCTGGCTCGATCAACCCCGAGATGATAAACTTCAAGAGATTCATGAGGTTGATGATAAAACCTGACTTTGATCCAATATTCAGCCACGTTGGAGAAGAAGCTTCTGTTTGGATGTGACAGACGTCCACGCCGTGAGATGTTTGAGATGAAGGGTTGGACAATGTCCAGATCTGACAGCTCTGCTTCAGGCTCAAAGGGAGGAGGAGGAGGAGGAGTCAGGAACAAGCTCAGGCTTTGTTGAAGAAAACCTGCCAGCCAGCATGTTAGCTTTACAGAGTAAGTTACCGTGGTAACTGTTGAACTTAGCTCGCTTTCTGGAATGGAAAACCCCAAGTTCCCCTCATCTCAGGTTTAACAAACCCAGAGTTCCCTTAACTCAGGGTTAATAAAACCAGAGTTTCCATCATTTAAAATGATACAAAACCAGAATTTCTCTCATCTCAGGTTAAACAAACTCAGAGTTTTCATTAAACCTGCTTTCTGGCATGACCCCCCTGGAAACCAGCACCACCCCTTTCATCTGATTTGGTACTATTAACCCCATCAGTCACCTTCACAGACACAAACCGGGTTTGTCAGACATGAAGTGGACATGTTGCCCTTTAAAAGCCACTTGGCCAGAACTCAGTCAGTCCTGCTCCGTTTCAAAAGTTCATCCCAGGGTTCAGAATAAATTGTGTGCGAGTAACTTCCCATCACAGACTTAAACTTGGACCGTCTCTCGTGAGAGAAAACACCAGCAGACCTCTGCCTGACATGTGGCTGACGCTTAGAAAAACAAACGCGCTAAAGTCCACAATCCGGGGGAAATGAAGACGAAGGCGTCCTCGACACCTGAGGAGCCGCGAACCTGCGAACCCTCGCCCACAACAGACAGACCGAGATTTTACGGCAGCAGAGAAGAGCAATTTGTTTGACGGCGCAGAGATCAGGCGGCGTGGAGAGCCAGACAAATAAACGGGGGGCTGTTTTCCTTCATGGGCCCGTTGGTCAGCGTTCCAGCGTTACAGTAAAGGTTTGGCCCGGCCGAGTTGGAGCAGACAGGGGCCAAAGGGGAGAAGAAGGCAAAGGGGCCCAGCACTGCTCAGACGCCAGTCCCGCCACAACGAGCCACTTTAGGCCCTTGTGGTTTGGCCTCGGGGGCTGGCCGCCAGCTAGCTGGAGTTCTCTCATCTTTGGCGAGTTCTCCCCCATTTCCTTTTCAATCTACTCCTCTGCCTCTCTCTCTCCCTCTCTCTCTCTCTCTCCCTCTCTCTCTCCCTCTCTTATTTCTTCACATGTTTTGTGTTCGCCTGTTCTCCATTCATACCCTGCTATCTTATTCCCTCTCTCTCGCTGAAACATGCTGACAGCTGATTTTGCCAAGTTCCACTAATCCTCTGGCGGAGACTTGAGGAAGATGCAGGAGGTGGAGGAGATGGTGTTTAAAGGAGACTTTTGGCCGGGGAGAAGACTCCAGGGATGTGGTGTGATGGAGGTAACTCTCCCAGCTGGACCTGTTCTAGAGACTCCACACACACACACACACACACACACTCACACCCTCAAACATGCACACGCACACACATGCACAAGCTTATGCCCAAACATGCACTCATTCACACACAAACATATAAAGACATGTACACAGACACACACACCACACACATACATGCACACCCACACACATACATACATGCACACACCCTCAAACACACACACACACACATACATGCACACGCACACACACATACATGCACACATGCACACACACACACACACACACAGGCACACACACACACACAGTATCACACACAGTATCACACACAGTATGACACACTTATGCATCGGGCACATATGCACACAGACGGACAGACACACACGCACACACATTCATTCTGACAACACTCCTTCTCCTCCCCTGGGGTCAAGAGGTCAGGGGGGGGGCGACCAGACAAGGCAGCAGGTGCCTCGGGTGGATGGAGAGGTGGAGGTAATGTTACTCTTTAGCTTCTAATTCTCCACCTCTCTTCTCATAGTAAAGTTAAAATCACTAAAGTTTACAAATATCAGTCAATAGTTAATAATAACTAATATGAAATATTATCAAACATGTTTATGGAGGAGTAACTTTCTTTATATCTTTAGATCAAGTGTAGGTTAAAAAAAACACCCTTTATTTGTGTTTCCTGACAGAAGTGTTTAGGTCTTCATCCAGTATCTGCTGGTGTTTGATGGAGTCCATGGAACCATGTCTTTAACAAGATGTCCAGAACCTTTGGAAGAAAAACAGCCCCACAGCATCAGAGATCCACCACCAGACTTCACAGTGGGTATGAAGGGCTTTTCTCTATGACTTTCTTTCTTGCTAGGCCACACCCATCTTAGATGTTTGTTGCTAAAATGTTCTACTTTGATCTCATCTGACCTCTGACCTTGTTCCAGTGAAAGTCCCAGTGATGTCCCAGTTTGTCAAACTGTAGCAGCGTTAGCTTGTGTGTGGACGACAGCAGAGGCTTTTTTCTTGCTACCCTCCCAAACAGCTGGTGTTGGTGTCGGCGCCATCTGATGGTGGTTAGGG
>VRLP01006506.1:0-28018 GCA_009660295.1 Lophius piscatorius
GCTCCCTTGTTTATTGTTTGCCTGCCTTTACTAGTAAAGACATTATTCACCAGACGTTGTATTAGTCGTGCTTGTGGATCCTAACTGTGGTGCCAGCTTGACAGGTAGTAGTAGTAGTTTTAGTAGTGGTAGCAGTAGTAGTGGTAGTAGTAGTAGTGGTAGTTTTACTAGTGATAGCAGTAGTAGTGGCAGTAGTAGTAGTTTTAGTAGTGGTAGCATTAGTAGTAGTGGTAGTAGTAGTGGTAGTAGTACTAGTAGTAGTGGTAGTAGTAGTTTTAGTAGTGGTAGCAGTAGTAGTGGTAGTAGTAGTAGTTTTAGTAGTGGTAGCAGTAGTAGTGGTAGTAGTAGTTTTAGTAGTGGTAGTTTTACTAGTGATAGCAGTAGTAGTGGCAGTAGTAGTAGTTTTAGTAGTGGTAGCATTAGTAGTGGTGGTAGTAGTAGTGGTAGCAGTGGTAGTAGTAGTAGTGGTAGTAGTGGTAGTAGTAGTAGTGGTAGTAGTGGTAGTAGTAGTAGTAGTGGTAGCAGTAGTAGTGGTAGCAGCAGTAGTAGTGGTAGCAGCAGTAGTGGTAGTAGTAGCAGTAGTAGTGGTAGCAGCAGTAGTAGTGGTAGCAGCAGTAGTGGTAGTAGTAGTAGTGGTAGTAGTAGTAGTGGTGGTAGTGGTAGTAGTGGTAGTTTTAGTAGTGGTAGTGGTAGTTTTAGTAGTGGTAGTGGTGGTAGTAGTAGTAGTAGTGTTAGTAGTAGTAGTGGTGGTGGTAGTAGTAGTGGTGGTGGTAGTAGTAGTGGTGGTGGTAGTAGTAGTGGTGGTTTTAGTAGTAGTAGTAGTGGTAGTTTTAGTAGTGGTGGTAGTAGTAGTGGTAGTCAGGACTTTTGGGGCAGACAGACCATCGGGAGTTCTCCCTGCTGGACCGTTGGGTCAAACCACATTATCATATTAATTTTAATACCAAAAACAAATTTAGGTGAAAATCGATTGGTACATGTGTCAATGACAACCAGGTTACAATAATTTAAGGTCAACAAAATTGTTTCACTTAGCTGTACGCCTAAGCCAATCAAGCTTATCCCCCGTGGATCTGTCTCAGCCCCCTTCTGATTGAAGTTCTCAGTCAATCAGACTCTCCACAGATGATGATTAAACATGATTAAACATGGACGTAACCACTTAATTCGTCAACCTTTGGAAATCTTGAATTTAAAAAAAAAATGCGACAAATCTAAAAAGTTGTGCTTAGAAGTAGAGTTGGAAAATATAAATTTTTCCCACAACAAAAAGCACTAAGAAAGCGCAAACGTTCGCCCAAGACATAACATTCACCTGATCACATTATTGTGGTCAGAATCAATTAGATCACTTTTTCAGGATTCTTTCTAATTACTGAATCATCGAAATAATATGGTCTCTCAAATGCAACACCTGTGACTGAACAGGAATGTAGGCATATAGGCAGAAAAATTCCGCACTTAGAACACGAAAGGTCATTGAACTTATCACGTTATGTAATAGCTCAACATGCATAACTGAATTGCTTTATTAAAAAAGATTTCACACAGATTCGTTCATTAATTTGATTTATAGTCAGCCTCTAAATCTACCATAAACTCCAGAAAACTCTCTCATTATCTCTGAAATACTCTGGAACCGTTTCGCCCTCAAAACTGACAGTTTAAAAAGAGCGAAATCGCCACAATATGCTGTCACCTCTCCTTATTGATATAAAGCAATCTTAAAAACATTGTGTTTTTATATTGTAAAACCTAACCAGAAAAGTTTTCTTTTTGATGTATTTTTTGAAAAAAAAAGAAAGTGAAGCTGATTTATTTTGAAATGATGAAAACAATACTACTAATACTAATTGTGCATCCTAACGTAACACAATAAAAATGTAAGATTACAGTTTTTTGACAAGGACCAATATTTCAAAAATATTTGTGTTCTCTTACTACCCCCACCCACCCTAAATTTTCATCACCATAAATGGATCTGGGTTCAGGCATGACTATCACAAGTCTATTTACGGAAATTACTGCCCTCTAGTGGTAGGAGTAATTTTCCACATCAACTATTACATAATACAGTGTAAACCTGATTTGGGACATGTCACGGGGTTATGGGTATCCTGTCCGTGATTAATCCCATAGCGCTTTGACAGTCAAACAGTGGTCAAAGGAAAACCCTAAAGCATAACTTCACCCATATGCATGTGACATAACTTTGGCACAAGTAGGAGCTCATTCCAAGGGGAAAAAAAGTTTGTTTGATAAGAAGAACAAAGAAAGAACATTATGTCCCAGTCCACGAGTAGATGGGTGGGTAAATCAAATTAAATAGCAATTTATATATGAAAAAAACTGAGTGCTCACTTTATATTCAAGCAAGACTATAATCTATTATAACAGTGCAATACTTATTTTATTTAATAAATTGTACTAGGAGTACTGTTCTTTAATGCATTCCACATCATATGGTAGTTTTTTCATATTACTTTTCAGGAAATGTAAAGGAAATATAGGTATAAAACATTAATCATAGTTTAAAACTCATATACATTTTCTTTATTACGATTATTGATGTCTAAAACTTCTCCACTCTCACTACATAAATAATTGAGTGTCCATCATCCTTATCCTCCTCCTCCTGGAAGTCATCAGATCAGACTGTCGTGTTTCTATCCTCAGTACGTGCGTAGCCACACTCTGCTCATGGCAACACTGTACACAAGTAAACCGAGTTCAACCATTTCTCACTGTAGGGGTAGGGGTGTTATATGTCATATCTGCATAAAGTTCAAATATCTCACCTCCAGTGACAGCTGTCCCATCACCTTGCGTCTATTTCAGGGTGAAGGGAATAGCGGCGTATTGACGCTTGCAATAAATAATCGGTTAGGGCAGGAAACTGTCAACAAGATAATGGTTTATTCCTTATGTACGACGTGCAGAACTGAACGCACCGCACCCCTACTACAACTTTAAAAATCAACTATACTGCTGGCCTAAATAAGTACGCCCACTGGCAAAGCGAATTGGCTGATCATCTGAAATGGGCGGGATTTATAGCTCCAAAACGCTACACCATTGGCTAAGTGTGATGCCATTTACTTTCCAATTTAAATAACCAGGTAGGGTTGTAGTTGCAGGGGAATGGGCCGGGTAGGGGTAGTGCAAGTGTACTGAAGTTCTGCGTCGGTGTGAGATATACAGTAGTCTTAAAATATACTCAACTTTAGTAACGCACCGTGATTTAAAAAAAAAAAAGAGAAAAAGAATAATTTCGACGTTTGCATCAATGGCAGACAAGGTCCTCTCACCGAATCTGGAAGATTCCGTTAAAAAAATGTTCCCAAAAAAAAACTTGGTAAGTAGCTCTCTTTATGATATTCTTTATTCTGTCTATGAAACGGATATTCTGACACAGCCAGTGTATCATAAAATGTTATTATCCTCTATTATTACTAACAGTTCACAGGTATAGCTTGTATATTAATTATGTTTGGAACTTTGACATTAGAAGTGAAATCAAAAGCATTTTATATAATTGCTAAATAGCACGCACATACGCGGTGCACTGGAAGCCTGCTGTACTCTTTAATTCGTCTACAGTTTGGGGTTTAATGTATTAGTCGAATGACTTGAATTTAATATAATTTTGTTTAAATTAATTTGAATAATGCTATGTTCTTTGTAAAAGTGAAGACCCACTGATCTCTATTCTTCCTTTTTACCATGTATGTTTTATTACACAGCCTTCGTCTGTTTGTGCCTGTCCTTACTATATCTGATATGATCTAAAAGCAGGTAAGCCACTGACTAACGCACATTGTGCCAGTTGCCAGTTCCACTGTGCGTGTGACAGCGGCTAACCTGGTTTTGGGAGTACCTCTCATCTTTGATTTTAAGACCGTCTTCAGCCAGACCAGACAGACACCCGTCCAGTCTACCTGCTTGATCATGTCCCGCACTCATAGCTGGGACAGGCCTGTTCAGCAGAACTACTTCTCCCTGTGATCGCCAGTTTTACCGTAGCCTACTTCCTCCTATGTTCACATATTGTCGCTAATTTAGGGACAGTAACTTTTGCCTTACCTCTTATGGAGCAGAGCTCTTTAATGCCATCTACTGTCAAGGTTGTGTCTTGTTTCTGTTTAATCTGTTTGGTTTAATCAACATCATACTCATTGACTGCTTACGAATTTGAGCCTAAGGCCCCCCACTAGTAATAAGCTTCATTATAAATGGCTATGAACTTATAATATATCACTATATAGTACAGTTTTTAGAAGCAGTTCTTTTCCTTGTTAAATAGAAAGCCAATTCGACAAGTAATTTCCAAATCTGAAATGTGTAGCTATGAATTGTATCATGTCTGAATGTATGAAAGTATGACTCAATTTGAGAATTAAAGTTTCTACTCACATCAATTGTTTCTTTTTTTGTTTTACCATTAAATGCATGTGTTGGTATCAGGGAGGGTGTTTTACTACAAATGGTGCATTATGACTCATTGTGATTCAGAGGAATGACATAAGTGCTTCATGTCAGGCTCAGTAACTTGTGATCCATTCATCATCATAACGTGGACATGCAGATGCTTACTATCACTCATATCAAGGAGCCCCTTTCCCAAGCCGTTACAAATATCAATCGATCAGTTTTCACACCAAAGCTGTCAGCTTTTCAACTGTCACAAAAATCTTCCAGAGTAGATTTTGATGATTACACAGTTATTGCTAGTGCTATTGTGTGAGCAAAAATAATTCCCTTCCCTTTGGTATCCTGAAACATCGGCATAATCTGCTGATTTCCTCTTTATGAGATTGGAGTCCTCTGGTATCAGATATAAAAATGAGTGAGGTTTGACATATTTCTCTCTGCATGAAGGATAGCAGAAAAATGAAATGCATAATTCTGGCCTGTGGCCATCTGACAATGAACCATCAGATCTGAAGGGGTATCAAGTAATGCTTTACAGAATTAAGACTAATTTACCTCCACATTATAAGCGATCACATGCCTTGGCATTCCATATTCATATATTTTAGTAGTAGTGTAGAAAGGTGGGAGCAACAAAAACTCTATCCAAGTTGTATGTGCAGGTGGATATTTGGGTCGCATCATGGGCTTTTCTAGATTGCGGAGACTAACCCAATAAAAAATCTGCGGTTTGGCTAAACTATGCCAAGCCATGCATCTCAAAATCTTTTCAGTAAAATCTAATTCTCCATAATCATTATATAGTTCTCTTTCATTTTAAAACATGGGCAGGGGTTTTCGAGATTGACAAAGTGGAAAAGACTGATTCAAAAGTATATTTTGGGACTTTTAAAACCGAATATCAATTCATGCAGATTTGGATATACGGAAAGAAAATACGGGTTTACTTGAGATTGCTCAAGGCCTGGTGTGTAATCGAAAGCTAGCGCGTTTACTCTCAAGAGTAAACAAAAAGGAGAGGAAGTCAAACGAGCTGTTCCGAAGGCCAATAGCAGTGTTTATCCCATCATGCCAAGATATTTTTTTTTTTATCACCATTGAATGAGGAATAAACATAATGATGGATATAGGAATAATCAAACATGGGGGCTCAAGTCCTACATTATCTGCATTCAGCTGCACTCTGATGGGGAGATGATTTCCGTTGTTCTGAAAACATGAACACAAACGGATCATTACTTACGATAGCCAATTTACATTTTCATCTCAATTCATCCATGACAGCAGCTGCTTGGATGGCAGGATGTTTGGCAGATTTCGGTCTGGTGCAATTGATGCACTTTGTGAACTTTCAATTAGCCACCTGTGACTATTGTCACCAAAACTCTCGTAAATTCCTGTGCAACAAATTTCTCATCGTACAGCATGCAGTGAGGAGGGCATACATATTTCAATACCCATAATATATTCATAATGCATTTCACAAAGCAGCTCCATGCCATGGTAATTTTTTGAAAGTGTACATTTGTATTTTAATCATTTACAGTAGGGTATGCCAGATATGCTGCCTCTCCATACCTTGTTACTATTTACAAGGGACAAATAAGGTATCAGGAAAATAATCATTCAAAAAACATGATTTAAAACACAATTTACATTTTTATTATATTAAATACATGGTAACAGCAATAATTACTTTAGGTAAAAGGTTTCTAAATTACTTTACATTTCATACAGATACTTGCAGTGTTTAAAGTAGCAAAATTCTGTAAATATATGTGTCTTATGTATATATATTATGTATATAAAGGTAGATTAAATAATGAAATGAATTACTAAGAAAGGGGTTAAATAGGAAGTGACGGTGACACAACAGTGAACAAGTTTCCTGTCCTGCGGTCCATGTTTTATCTCCATGACGACTCTCTGGATGTCAGGACTGCAAGACACACAAAAATAAGTGGGGATGATGATCCCTTTGTTTGGACAACATTTTTCATATAGCAGGAGAGACCTGTGGTCACTCAGGATATTCACACACCCCTCTGCAAAGCTGAAAAGAACACCTGTTATTTGGTTCATTCCTTCACCCATAGTGGTTGGGGAGAACAAATGAAGTCATGAGTATCATTTTGGATGGAATTTATTCCTAGCATGTTTCTAGAAGCATCGAGAGGTTTTCAGTCTCCAGAGCAGAAGCAGTTGTATAACCCCACAAAAGAAACACAAAACTGCAGACAGTAAGGACATTGTGCATACTCCAACAGTTTGACCTGCAAACATTATAGAGTAATATAAAATAAAAGGTTAAGTGCTTTAATAAATTGAATATTGCCTTATGTGGTTTAGATGGTAATTTGAGGACAATAATGAAAATATATATAAGGTTGCTAGATGTTTGTTCTTAAGATTAAAGGAAGTAATCTAAACCTAAATCTACAGTACACAGAGGCACATTGCAAGTTATGAATGGTCTAATGTTATGATAATTATTAATTATTGATTATGATGATGTGATGACAGCAAAAGAACCAAACCATCGAAACTCTTAAACCATGACCCTGTGGCACTACTTTAGAAATATATCCCTTCTTTTACAGCAGAGCTTGGCAAAAGCAGACTCTGAAAATTAGTTTTAATTAGGCTATGCAGTGCAAAACGTGAAAAGAACGATAGATTTCTGTGTAGAAGAACCAGGGCCATGGCTTCACACAGGAAGATAAGGACAGACAGATGCAATACATTTTGCAGAGCCCTCTGTGAAAGGGTATTGCTCTTTTGAAGTCAAGTGTCTCCAAAAAACAAGGCATTGTATAGTTACCCCCCCACATATAAATAGTATTCATAAACAAAAGGCTTGGTCTTACATCGTTCCATTTCACAGTAAAAAAAATTGGTGCTACAATCAGAACGTCTGCCAGTCATTCCTAATGAGATCCATGTATTACAGAGACCTGGAGAAAAGCAGCTGTCGGTAAACTATTATTGACTTGAGGGGGGAAGGATACGTTGTATTGCAGAGAGGGTAATTAGGAGCAAGTTCCCAGATGCATCATAGTTTATCAAGAGCAGCTACTGTTAGTCCAGAAGCAAACAGTGAGAATGGAGGAGGGTAGGAACGACAGAAAACATGATAGGATAGCTAGAGCAGTTAGATTACAGCATTCAAGGACATGCAAGAAAACTGTAAAATAAAAAAAGAAAGAAAGAAAACTACTATAATAAACAGGACTCGGGAGGAAACTGAGTTTTAGTCAAATTTAGAGGACAAAGAAGAGCGTGTTAGTAGTAGTCATTACCACCACCATACAGATGTATCCTCCATTCAACATCGGAAACCACATCTGTAGATTTAAACCAAATCAAACCGGGGTAGAAAGTTTTGGATAAGGGGCTCTGGGGCCAGGGGATGGGCAGGGCAGGAGAGAACCAGAGCAGGGTGGACTCGGGAAGCAGCAGGGTCTCACACATACACACCCTCAGGGTTGAGACTGGACACTAGAGGGTTTTGCAGGTTGCGTGGATGTCCTAGGAACTGCTTGGCAGTGGGTCGAGGTGGCGATTCCACTGGAGGTAAACTGTGGCCTGATGAAGAGAAAGAAATGCATCAGTCATTTGATTTTAACTGCCTGGTATACAATGGTCATTTTTATCTTCATACCTCCATGAATGTAACCCTCCTGCAGAAAATGTGCCAATTCTAACTGCTCCAGTTGCTCCTGAAGCTCTGTACGCGAGTGTGTTTGCAGAGGTAGGACACCCGTCTGCTGAATAAACTGCTGCAGGTTACACTGTCTCAGCTCTTTATTCAACTCCTCCAGCTCCTCCTGTTTGTCCTGAGGTGGAAAAACATGGATCAGTGAGGACAACAAAACGACAAAAGACTACTCCCTGGATAGTGACACTTTGTCTGCCTGAACATGAAAGGGAAAAAAGCCAATAAAGGTGATATGAGCCAAACGTCCCCATCGGAAGATATTATTGTATTCTACATGATTCAAATGATAACTTTAATAATAACAAACAAGCATGAATGGCTTCTTTTGTATTTTAATCAGGTTGGCTGTGTTTTGCTTTTAGGTCAGATAACTACCAATGTAATTACCAAGTAGCTTTTCACCAA
Organism: Lophius piscatorius; assembly: GCA_009660295.1. Classification (NCBI taxonomy): domain Eukaryota; kingdom Metazoa; phylum Chordata; class Actinopteri; order Lophiiformes; family Lophiidae; genus Lophius; species Lophius piscatorius. The sequence continues at coordinate 8,555 of VRLP01006506.1, forward strand.
AAGGGGGCAGTAGTCTACAAGCTTAGCCTCTCGTCACTGAAGGTTTCAATCACCTGTCAGCCAATAACAGACCGTTCAGCTCCCTCCAGTCTATCTTCCCAACTACCATATGCAATTTTCTGATTCCTCCAAATTTTCAGAGTCTGTATTGTATGTATTGTAGATGAATGCCCAATACTGGTTTGCGTCATGGGTATACATTCATTTGCAGCAATTAAAAAACATGTTATCCATTCATTACTATGTGATGTGCACAAACAGGCAATCAATAAGTGCTAATTTCTGCTTAATCACAATAAGCTTAAAACACAAAGTCCAGGAAACAGCAGCGGTATGTCAGAATGTCCAGTCCTGCTGAGCGCGTCTGTGTACATGTGTAATTGATGAAGAACTAAGGATACCAGCTAAGGCAAATTACATGCATGTCTGCCTCCATTAGCCTAATGACAAAGATGTTGTGCTCCTAATCACCAACATTTTAATACTTGTTTAGCATCCTTGGCCAATGATGTCCCTGAGGACTAGCAGATAAACAATTAAAGTTTTTCTATAGGTAAGGAATGAGATTTAATATAGAGTATCATATTACAGCAAATAATATCTTAATGTTTTTCTTGTAGCAAAAATCTGGGTTGCACAATGCTTCCGTGTTCACCACTGCATATTGTTGTGGCCTGGTGTTGCATATTATGAATGACAAAATCAGAAGGCTATTACCTTTGTTTGCAACAGGATGCCTTTTATATCATTGACAAATTGACCATGACATGATTCTTCTCTGCTCAATGAGTGACTCAAATTATCTTATAATTATGTTCTAATCCATTTTGCTGCCAGTTGGCTATTTATGACTTGCAGCCGAGTGGATTGGGAATGGGACACAACAGTCTTTTAGTCTAGACTGTCCTTGTGAATTGAGGATTGGAGATTTCCACATGATGAAAAATTCCAAAACGCCACCTACCATACTAAAGTAATAGAGGAGAATTTCATTTTCTTGACTTCCCTGGCAGGAGGATGCCTGATTGAGCACCGTAAAGTCAATACCCAGGCTAGCACTAGGTTTCTTATGGAGTATGAGTAAACTGGGACTCCATTTCAAATGGGTTAGGCTTTTTATTGATATAGCCTATCCATGACATCCACCATCAGTAGACAATGACACCACAATCTACAATAAATTCGAATCCAGTGGATCCAATAATGGTGTTTTTGTTTTAATCTCTTTCTTCATTGCATTGTGTACAATAATATGTAAATAATAGCAATGTAATATAATAAACCTTTAGTAACCAAATGTTCAAAATATTCATAAAGTACCTACTAAACAGGTTCAGCTAGACCAGGGGTTCTCAAACTATGGTACGTGTACCACCAGTGGTACACGGAGGAAATTCTGACGTTACCTACTAAATTAATAAGTTTAATTTAAAAACACATAATATGATCAAAATACTTTGATGAATGAAATTAAAATATTGTAACCATGAGATAAATTAAATGGGCTTTAAAATAAGTTTAGCGTTTCCTGTATTTTTTTTGTTCAGACGTCCATCAGTCTGCTATGTAGTCAGGTTGTGGTGCGCGTCAAGCCGTTACAAGCTAAACTGTGAGGACAAGAAGACAGTAAGCGGAGGAATTTAAAATGACGAGTGGTTTAATAACAATAGAATCTTGTTTTCAAACGGGAACTTTTAGAAAGATTAGTGTGGATCAGGAGGACAACGTTATTAGCAGCGTCGTAAAAACTGCAGTGTAAGACAGTGAACACGGCAGCATCCCTGAATCAACAGCATCAACCGGCAGCTAATGGCGAATAACAGTAAGAAGATATGACCCTGGTTACATCAACTTTGAAATGTGCATTTACTGGGCTTACAGTTGTTATTGTTAATGTTCTCACCTGCTCTGTGTGCGTACTGTATGTGTGTGAGGGGCTGCCCCTTGCATTATAATTATGTGAAAGAGTTAAAGTGCCAGTTCAAGTGCTACTCCTTTGCACAGTGTGGATGTGGATCGCTAGTCAACGATAAATAATATTCATATTGGGAATATATTTGCCTTCTGTTCGAACTACGTTTAGCTGAATAGGATTACCTACATCTACTAATGTATTTTTACATGGGTCATAATGGTGGGTCTCGGAGAGTCGGATAAATTCTGAGGTGGTACACGGTGTAAAAAGTTTGAGTACCACTGAGCTACACTATAAATGGGACAACACAAAATGTTCATACAAGGTAGAATATAGGTTTACAGTAGTAACGTCACTGTAGTGTCTTGAATAATTATTCAGGTATCAAAATGGCACCATAAATCATGTCTCCTTTTTACACAGTACTTTTTATGAATGTCTCTGCACTGATGTTTTATCTGCTGCAGTACGCAAAGAGGAGAGGGATACAGTTTTACAGCCTGGCTAGAAGAGGGTCTGCTCTACACGCCTCTACGGACTACACATTTGGCGATGTTGATTTACAGCCCTTTCTCCAGAACCGTGATCTCTCTCCTTACCTGCAGCAGAGACTCTGCCTTCCCCAGAGTCCTGTCAGTCTCAGATAGCTCCTCCTCCAGATCTGTCCCATGATTCTCCTGGTTCTTGAGCTCTGCTTCCAAGGCATCAAATGACTCCTCGGGTCTATTGGCTTTCCCTTCCGCTTGGCTTTCCCTCTGGATCTCTTTCTCCAGCTGAGCTGATCGTACGGAGAACTCGTGGAGCCGCCGGCCGCAGTCATCTAGCTTGGCGTGGAGCTCCCCGAGATTCCTTCTCATCCCTCGCTCCTTCTCCACCTCTGCTTGAATGATCTCCTCCCAATACTGCTCTTGGGCAAGCTCGGCCTGATTTCTCCGCACCACTTGGTCCAGAGCTTCTATCTCTTCTTGCAAGCGAGCATCTGATACTGGTGACAAACATGGAGACGGATATGGACGCTCCCCAATAAGTGATTCCCTCTCAAGGGCTTCTAGTTGAGCTTCGAAAGCCTTCAGTGTCTCCTGTTGTTGTAGAACTTTCTTAAAGATCTCCTCTTTGGATGGGCCTAGAGTTGGTGAGGGAGAGAGTGATGGCACAGATACAGGGCTGGCAGAAGACGACGGAGAAGGGGAGGCTCTTTGCTCTGGAGAATCCCGAGGAGACCTTTTAAACTGCTTGGTTTTGGTTCTAGGAGAGGTGGATGGCCCCAGGTTAAAGGTCAGTGCTTTCTTCGGTTGGGTGCGTTTTGAGGGCTCTGGCTCAGGATGCTTGGGCAGAGTGTGTGGTTTTTCTTGTTTTGCATTGGGTCCATCGCTGCTGCTTGGGCCTGTGCGGCGAAGGAAGAACTGAACTTCCCCGCCATGTTGGCCTAACTTCGCCAAGGACTCCAGAGGCTTCTCTGTGGCCAACAGCTGCCTCTCTGTGTCCCTAAGACGCTGGATCAGAACATACCGGCCTGTTTGACCTGGGGACAGAGAGAGAAATTAATCTAATGAATAAAAGACAACATGACCTACTTCGTCTGAAACAGCCCTATATCAAATGGAATATGTTTTATGAATATCAGTCTTTGTAGCAAATTATTCCATATAAATCAGCTGAGAATTCATGATTTTCCTGCAGAGGACCTTTCTTCTCCTTCAGTCAGTTTGACTCTTCCTTCAGCCCATCCACATATAATGCCGATTGAGCAAATGCCGTGAAAAGCATTATGATACAGATAACTCTAAATCTCTGCTTCTGAGTCTTGGAATAAAAAGCTGATATAAGCCTTGCACAACAAGCAAAAAATGTTCAAATAAACTCAAGCTTCCACATGGACCTTGAAATTAGGACAAACCCTCCCTAATGACTTTGCAGGCAGCTCACTCGTGAATATATTGCTAAATATGGAGTTATGTTGTTTAGCAGTGTTTTGGCATATGGCTTGAATGGAGCCTGATGATACAGGGACAGAGAGCCATCTCAAAATCCAAACTGACCCTCTGACAATCCAGTAGAAAAATTGATTTGGATAAATTGGATACAAAAAGTTGTATCGAAGTATATATAGAACCAGAGCGCTGCTCAGTACACTTGTTTTGTCTGCATCACAGTCTCTCTCCAGGATTGTTATCTAATCACTTAATGCCTTTAAATAAACTGAAAGCTGGCAAACAAGTGCCAAGCTACAAAGGTTTGGAACTGGAGTATAGTTGCCAGATGACAATGATTTCATAACAAAGAGGAGTTTGTATTACTCACCGATGGCCTGGGCCAGAGCAATGACTACATCTTGGCAAGACGTCTCCTCGGACAGGCCACATACAACTCGCACCACTCCATCCACCCACACTTTTAGCTCCATCTGGAACCAGGCAGGACAGGATGAGTGGTAAGATGGATTTAAAAGCAGATCACTTCAGCTTGAGTTGACTGAACTCAACACTGCATGGCACCGATTCTGAAAGACAAGAACAGTGACGCGTTAGGGTTGTGTCGATCTAATGATTACTTTTTCCAGTTGTAAGGACATACTTTGGTGATTGTCGATACAATAGCCAGCACTGGGGGGGATGACAAGAAAGACGACATAACATTTTTCTGTAAGCATCACTGGTCATCAGATCTTAATCTATCTTTCCTCAACTTACGACACAATTTGTTTTTAACCTATAAAACACACAATGGTGAATTAATATCCCCAGCAGAGTAATGTGGACCTTGGAGCTTAAATGCCAATCTGTAACCCAATTAAACTTTCTGCTACTCTCGAGGCCATAATGATAGCTTATTGCTACGGGGAACAGACAGGCAAAGTGGAGCAATTCAAGTGTGTCTACAGTTGAGAGAGGATAGTTGTGCTGGTTGGAATGGGAACATGCGTGTGGTCAGAGTTTGTTTGATCTCCCTCAGCGGGACGAGAACTGGGTCTCATTAGTATTCAGAGAGGAGATCAGCAGGTAGCCTAGCACGTGTCCGGGCAGCAGGTTGAAGCTAAATGTATACTGCTATGTTCAGCTTTCACTCAGTCTGTAGTTACTTTTGAAGATAAGCTTAAAAAAAACTTAATAAAATACAGGAGGGCTCATAAAGAGTGAAATTCCAATAAGTTGCAGGATTATCTGTAGGGCTTGGCACAGTATATGAAACTCTGGAAGGCAACTCCTCACCCACAATCAGACAGGATTGTGTCAATCTCCCCAGCTCTCAATATGAGGTGTTAAGTACTGAGTCCCACCATTATCAATCCCCTCGTTCACAGTCTGGCTCTGCTCCACCGCCTGCCTATAGGGAGCGACTTCAGAGGAATGTTCTAACTTCATCTGCCAGTCGGAAGAATTCCTGCATTTCGTAACATAGCTTTCACACCACCCTCCTCCTCCTCCTCTCCTTCTCCCACCACCCTTGCTTCACCATACCACAATTACTTCTCTGCTGTTTAGACAGAAAACAAAACTCTGCTTGGTAGTCATGTGATGAGATCACAACATCACACAACTTCTTGACATGACACACCACATACAGAGGGAATGACTGCAGAGAAACTGGCAGAACAAGATCTGAAAAAGGCAGGAGATAGAGATGGATGATCTTCATGTGGTTAAACTTTTTTTTACCATGTGAGCGAGGTTATTTCATCTGGAAAGAAACTTTCTATGATAAGGGAGTACGGTCAAACACTGCAAGTCTTATCAGACTGGAGATGTCTTTCTGTTTCGTTGAGAGGGCACAGAATGGGCAGAGTTGAAATACATGCTTAAGGCCCAGTTGGTCGAGGCAGAGTGAGCAGACACTCTCACATAAGCTGCAAGACTTTTCAAAAAAAATCATGCAAAGGTAAACATGACGAACCAATTAAGAATCTTTAAACCATAAGTAGTGGAATACAACCTCACAAATTGAACTTTCCACTATGGCAAAGAATATTCATATTTTGGTGCAACCTATAAGAGGAAACTGTTTACATATCTGAAGGTTAAACTTGTGATATCGGTCGCAAATACATACCTACATGCATATGGAAATTAGGTTCGGTACATGACTGGAGTTGAAGTAATTTACATGCAAACAAACTTGCAGACATTATCAAACAGAAAGGATTTCTATTCAATGTAGCAATCTCATTAAGTAAGAGCACATGCACACAGACTTTCCTCAGCTAAAAATGTCACTCTCCCATGATGCTAAATTGTTATCCCTTGTGGTTCCGAAATGTGATAATCTGCACTAACAGGAAACAAACAGGCCTGCGAGTCTCAGGTTACTGTCTATTCTCTTTGTCACAGGCGCAACAGCATTGACAACCAGACATCCGCCTGACCCCGCTCCTTTTCATAGCACAGGTCTGGAGTCTTTTGTCAGTTTTCACTCAAATAAAGATTGAGGAGAGGCGCCTTTGAGTTGTTTGTGAAACGCAATTTAGAATTCATGTGTACTATCACTGACACTCAGCAACAAAGATAAGAGCTGAGATAATATTTAAGACTTCTCACAACTACTACTACACACAAACACTAACGCACAGTCAAGCCACTTATGTTACCAAAAAAAGGTAATTTTCTTCATACAACAACCACTTATACCTCCAATCCCTAACATTTTAAACCCAGGATATCCCACATCCCCCAAAAGATAACCACTCATCTCAACTCCCATCTTGCTTTCATCTACCATCCACTGCCAACCCCCACCCACAATACAGCACACAGTATCAGTTGAAACTTTAGAGCTCTGGTCTGCCAAAAGCTTCACCTGAAACTGAGCCATCAGAGATCGCCCAGTCCAGGCTCAAACACACATCCACAAAAAGATATACTAACTACAATAAGAAAAAGCCACGCAATTTCATGGATAAATTAAAGGGTAATAAAGTCAGTAAATTGGGTAGATAGGGATTAAAAATAAAGAGAAAAACATGCAGGGAGAAAATTCTGATAGCTAGAGAAAAGAGTATTGGAGCCCTCTTCTAGCTCCCTTCTCATCATCACTCACCAATCTATCTAAACTGGTGCGTGTCTTTCTTCATACTTTCAGTGCTTCTGTCTGTCTCCATTAAATAACAGCCTTCAAGCATCTTAATTCAACTCAAGGCAGAAGTGGTCAGCAACAGAGCCGCGTAGACCCACGGGGCATGATGTGGCTTGTCAGTGTGCCGTTCTGTGTGAGCAGCAGTGTCGGCCTGTGAATTGAAGGGCACGGAGAAATGTCCAATGCTAAAACCACGTTGTTTTATTTGAAATAAATGACAACTCATGGTGCATGACAGTGAACATCCGTAGATTTAGACTCAATATCATGATGAGCACATACTTTGTAATATGACTTCATATCTTTAGAATTTAAATTCTTGCCTTCGGTTTCTGATAAGAGTCTCAGGGAGTGACAAGAGTCTCACCCACTCTGAACAGTTTTTTGTGCTTTTCTAACATCGGAGAATCCAAAATCACAACCAATACATCCAGGAACAGGATACACACAAAAAAAAACAGACACACACACGACATAATGGTCAATTAGTCATACAGCTGGGACACACCCTTGACCCTGAATGTTCTTTCCAACCTTTGAACAAAGTTTCTTTCAGTCAAGAGCAGTATTTGGAAATATGTGGGGAAATAAAAACTTATCAGAAAAAATCATTACAACATTAATCTACTGTAGCTTCTTGACACTTGAGCCCCAAGGCAACAGAAAGAGTACTTTAAATGGGTGTGTAAAGCTTATGAATGCTTGTGTGTGTGGGTGGAGCATAGAACACTGTGTAGTGCTAGTGCAATGTCCAGAGGTTGAATTGCACGCTCTTGTGTAAGCCCTTGTATATGAAAGAGTGTTTGCAAGCAGATATATGACATTTCGACCTGCCTTTATAAAAAGGTTGCTCCAGCTCAGAGTGCTATCTCTGCAGCTCCAGAAGACCAAGCAACAAAGGCAAAAGTAAAGGACAACGCGTGTGAATCACATGCTACACCAGATCAAACAGACACAGTCACACACAGACACAGAACTGTAGTCAAACAGATATCCCTATCAGCATTATCGAAGAAAACAGGACCTGGTCCCTGGCTGGTTCAAGTGTACGTAATATGTTAGACATTGCTGTTGGAGGACAATGAACAGTGCTGGAAGAAGCTATGCACTCCTCTGTGCCACGCTGGTCCATGTTGGCAGAAACACAAGAACACTTGCAGCGCAAGTAACACGCTGGCACTGAGCAGCCTGATCTCATCTGTCTTGGAGAGACGTATTATTGTCATTCTCATTCAACACTGAGCAGAGTGTCGCCTATTTGGTGGCCCCAGGCATCACTGGGTCATCGGCCTCCCTTTGCAAGCTTTTAATGTCATTTTGTTGCGTTCACATGTTACCACTGATAAAGCTAATAAATTGAAAACAGATCATTTCCTTTGTTCCCCTTCGCCTCCAGTTTTACATTTTATATTGCGACTCTTCGCTCTTCCCCATCCAGTTTTCTATCTACCAAATACACTTTATGACATGCGGAAGCATACGAAAACATTCATTTCAAGTATTTACCTCTTAGACTACTTTAAATGTGTACAGTATTTAGTTGTAATATTTAATTGTTGCTGTAGGCAAACAAACGGGTGGAAAAACACACATCTTTCTCATTAAAATGAGAATATGCTGCTTAAGCCTGAAAGCTAAGGGAGGCTTTCCTTCATGACTATTTGACAGACAATGCTGTAGTCACTTTGTTACCTGTATATTTGTCACTATTCCCTTAAATCTATACTACTAAAAGAGCAATAATGTAAACTATTCCGTCATCATTCAGACGACCACTACCATTTAGTGTTGTCTTCTTACACAGTGATTTTTTAAACATGAGTTTTGCAATGAATAGTAATTAAACATTTTTAAAAAATGACAAGAATTTGAAATGGTAAACATAACTGCCTGTAATTTTACTGTGGTCTATCATTAAACCAGTAACTCTTTTACGCCAATCGTGTTCATATTATAAACTGCATATAAGATGTTTGGCTGTCACTGAGATGAGACTACCCACTGAAACTGACAATCATTGCAGATGAATGTCTTAACTGTTCACGACTGTATCTCTGATGGACGGACATGCTTTCTAAAAATGTGTCTTGAAGAAAGAAGAGCCCAAAACACCATGATTCTTTTGTAGCGGGCCTGATCAGCAGGGCTCCAGTGCCTGTGGTCGGAACGCAGGGAGTGCTCCAGTGGGTGTATTGGGAAATAGGATGTGAAGGCTTCAACAGGGTGAATTAAACAGAATAACCTTCTAAAGTAAACAGTCATCTCACACAGGGATAATTCTTTTTTTTAGTTTGTGAAGAGGCAGTAAAATTTTATACAAATAAAGCCAAAGCTTTAATTTTTTTTGGGAGGATCAAGCTGTTTGAGGACATCTCAAACAGCTTGTTCACTCTGGGGTATGAGCACCACTTGTGTAGCATAGCCTTTGAAAAAAAAAGCCTTTGTCTGTTGTTATGCTATAAAATTGAGTTTGTAAGCTGCCAGTGTGTGTAAAGCCATGTACTGCACAGTAGTATAGAAGTGACAGTGGCTGTGTAGCCTCCATTTCCTCACATTTGAGGGCCGTCTGCAGCAGGCTCTCCAGACATGCAGCTCGTGATTAGAGTGAAGTGTTGCCTGGTTCCTTGTTTACTGAGCTTCAGTAAACAAATCTTTGATAATGTCCTCCATCCACCTGTGTTTCTCCTCTATTGACATGGTAATGATTCAGCACAAAGATATCACAAACAGCACTAATAAGCTTTCGCCATCATACTTGCATACACAGACCAATTCCTACAGCCTTCAGTTATCTGCATTATACTGATTAGTTTGCTAAAGTGGGAAATACCAATGAGAGTGGATCGATTGTTCATTGATACAGAGGACACCTTTCCCTCAAAACCAACGGTAGGAAAGATCAGCTGGAAAAAGAAAAAAGTATTTCGATTTTTTTTTAAATTTAGACAGAGCCGATGGCTAATAGCGAGCATGATAATGAATGATTGCAAATAACCTGTGGAGGGCCTGGAAGAACTACCCAAACCCTGAGAGCTTGGCTCAAAATGAATGGTTAGACTGCACGCAGGCTGACCCTGTGAGCGCAGGAGCTCATGGGGCTGTATTGTTGGCTGAGGCAGGGAAGAGGACTCTGACTGCTGCTGGGAACTCATTTGTAATTATATACTGCCGAACTGACTCAGCAATACATGCCAGGGGAAGGACATCACTCTGTTCCCAGATAGACAGCCCACACACTCCATTACACGTATATAGGCACACGGTCATATAGTCCGATATCATATGGCCTAAATAATATGTTATATACAGTAGTTCAAAGAGAAATGGGAGACAGGCTGACTCAAACTAAATGACAATGCTTATATTGGTCTTACAGTAACATAACAGTTATACTGACACCACTAATTTACAAGGATATTTATATAGATCTGGGTGAAAAATAGTAGCCTTTCTAACATACTCTATTCATAAGTAATTTTTTCCCTTCCCCCGGTCAGTCAGTGTCAGTCAGTTGTCAGTGAGTAGGTGGGTTGTTGGGGGTAACTGGCCCCCTTATCACTCGGTGAATGCTGTTCTCCGAATGCAATCTGCCTGCTACAGCACCACCTACAGCTGGTCCTGAGGCAACATTGCAAGTTGAATGATTGCGTTCAAGTTAGATTCATATTGCTTAGAATGTAGGTGGGTTTACATGGACAGCCTAATTCCGATAAGATTCGGAAAAGACGTCTAATCGGAAAGATAATGCTGCATGTGAACATTTTCGAATGGAAGAAACATTTCCGAATTAGATTTCATTCCTTTGCAAGGAAGTAGTCTATGTCCTTTTGGAAAGCCTTTCCGATAGCCAGTCGCTGCATGAAAACGCTGTATCGGAAAGCTTTCCGATAGCCTTTCCGATACTATCTCACGTGTCATGTCTCAGGTCCGTCACATGTGCTCAGTACAGGTAATCACTCGTATCGGGAAAAATCCATGATACGAGCTAAAAAATAAAAAAAACTTGTAAATTAAATCACCGCTCGTAAAGCAAGGGAAATCTTTTCAAGAATCTCTGCTCATAGATCAAAATACTCAAAGCAAGGCACTCGTAAACGGAGGTATGGCTGTATACACACACACACCTATATATATATATATACATATATATATATATATATATATATATATATACATATATATATATATATATACATATATATATATATATATATATATATATATATATATATATATATATATACACACATATATATATATATATATATTTACACATACATATATATATACACACACACACACACACACACACACACACACACAAGAGTCACCAATATAAAATAGTTGTAGACAAAAAAGCTTGGAAATATGATTAATTGAAAAGAAGATATAATAGAAATGCCACAAATATTCTAAGCTGTTTTATTGATGAATTTAATTACTTTTTTATAACACCAAATATTATTTGACAAAAGAACCCAACATTAAACTTTACCAGCTAGACAGTTTCTGATATACATTGCTTGGTTCGTACGATGAAAGAACTGGGAGCTTCTACCCAGTTAAAATGACAAAGTGTGGATGGAGTCTGTTTATGTTGCGAGATCAAACAGCTTGAGGTTGGCGTCTCAACCAGTCTGAGTCATAGTTTGATGGGGATGTGTCATACAGGTCTCTCTTCATGTCGTTACCTGAATAAGCAACTAAGCAACTATCAATGGGGGGAGGATGATTGTACAGTCAACATGAGTTAAGAAAAGGTAAGGACGCAGAATGCAGATTTGTGGCAAATTCCCAGTAACCGAGGAGCACCTTTTGGAATTCGATGGTATACCTGTCTGGAGTTCCCCTTCACTTCCACAAAGCAGCCCTGCACCTCTCAGACAAAAGATCACGGCGGTGATTGCTGGCAAGGACATGCATGCATTAACACATAGTTAAACCGAGACAAGGCTGCTGTTGTTGAGTTTACATACGAGAGATGTGTCATGAACACCTCAGGAGCAACAAAGATGGAGGGGAAGGAATAGTTAATGTGAGTCTGGGGAAGATGGCGCAAGACAAAGTTCATCTTAAAACAGGAATATCCAGAAAACTTGTAGATCGAAACATGAAGTCCGAGATATCCCATAACAAATTTGAACAACAATTCAATGTCTCCTACAGAATGATGGTAAAAATGTGGAAATGAAAAAAAAATACACTTGCATGTGCAAAAACATAGTCTACTGCCTTTCTTTCCAGCAGCATGAGTTAAGTCACCCAAAACACAACTTGGGTTTGAATTTTTTTTTCTCCACAATTAAACGTTCAGAGGAGCAACTGAACTGCAAGTGGTTCTTTCCGTTTATGATGTAAGCTTTCAAAACAATTGAAACAGATACAGAGGACATTGCAAGCACCAGCAACTTACTGGCTTTAAAAAGAAAGTAACTGATCGCTGAAGTCCATATACATAAAACAGAAGAGGTTGCAACTAAATGATGTTCTAGTAGTACATTGACCCAAAAAAAAGTAATAGCAGACAACAGAAGTTAAAAATTAAATAAAATTTTGCTTAATTGGGATGCCAATCTACTTTTTAATTATAACACCATTGTGGCCCTGTAAAGTAAAACCTATTGCGCCATTTTCAATGCAACACTAGCGTGCTTTTATTCACCCCTGCCATTCTGTACAAATGCATTGGAGGTGTAAAATGGGTTATTGTTGTTCTACTTATAAGACGTTGTAGTAGTGAAGGTAATAACAGACAAAGTTTTTAAGACGTCATGTCCCACTAGACACCGTCGCTGCTTTTTGGTACTGTATGCATCTTTCGCCCACAGTATTCTGGGTTGCTTTATAAAGTCACACTTCAGTCATGTTAATATTATTATTAATAATAATAATAATACATTTTATTTATAACGTATTTTACGTTTGGATCCAATCTCAAAGTGCTAAGATGTTGTACAATCTCCGTGTTAAAGAGCATATGTGTGGGGAAAAACTGGTTTTGGTGGTTTGTTTCACACAAATACAAATTAGGCCATTCTTAAAGGACCTATTTAAAGAAGTATAATGACCAGCCACAACATTAATACCGGTTTAGGGCTCTTATGTTGTGGCTGATCTTGGTACATCCCATTTTTAATCATTAATGACACCGTAAAACGCGATGTTTCTTTGTTTGGATGAGTGTCTTATCTCATTTGAAAAAATCCATCAATATAATTTAGAAACTGTTGATGCTCATCGATCAGAAACAGCATTAGGACCAGTAACTGGTTTTCATGTTTCGATCAATTATGTAAGTTAACTGCATTTCCAGGATAACTCTAAAGTATAAAACACAAAGCTGTCCATTTACCAAATTTATAGATGATAAAGATTTTTTCAGCCAAAGTATTTTGGCAGCTCAGTAAACTTTCATCCTCGCACAGGCCCCAGGTCTGAGTCAAAAGCTGTACCTTAAACCACAGACAAGCGGGTAACCTGGCAAATGGAATATACCTCTCTCTCAATTTGAACTGATTAATAACATTTCCACTTTGGTTCCTTTGACACATATTAATCTACGAGAGAGAAAAAGCCCTACGAGTATATTTTTTGCTCATCATAATTTCATGATGAAGAAATGACTGAATAAAGATGCGTGAACTAGATTTCGAAGAAGAATTCAGAATCAAGACTTAATTTAATTTAGCTCAATCCAGAGCTGGTCCAAGGTAAGTCTTAGACATCTTTCAGGCTGTGGTTTTTAGATGTGCACCCAATACAAAGCAAAAAGAACCCACATGATAACTACTAATCAACCCCCCAGTGGAATAGTTTATACTTTGCATCAGATTTTATTCATATGTTTAAAAGTCAATATATTTTAGCAAAATAAAAGGCAAAATTATTGCAACTCTGGTTTTTGCACATACATGCTCCTGGTCGCCAACATGCATTTGTGAGGCAGTAGAAAACATCTACCCATTAGCATTATTTGCTTGTTATGCTTGATCGAACATATCTACATTTGATGACAGGACTTGCATCAAGCCTACAAGCTGTAGGGATGACTCTCACTGGCCTCTACCCTCTCCTGTCTGTTGATTTAGTATCGCCAGGCCCTGAGGGAGACATTTTTTCATTCTTTCTGGCATATTAACCCCCCTGGCCCTGTCTTGGCCCTTGGCTGAGAAACCATGTTATTTACCGCCCAGTGAGGATTGTGTGCAGAGAGTCAACAACAGTATTTTCTGGTTGAGTGAGGGAGCAACCTGCTGCTCACTCTCTTTCTCTCACAACCACATATGACTATCTCAGGGGTTTACAGAGATGTTTACGGTGCTGCAAACACTACACCCAGTGGAATTTAAAGCTACAGACAGACAACTGGGTTATAAATGCTTACAACAGAACAAAAAATGCCATATCTGTGGGTTTAATAGAGATACAGAATTTGATGGTGCAAGTAGCCATGAAGGCTATGGAAATTTCCCCTGACAGAACATGACAGCCTTCACTTGGGTGAACTCGCTTGGGAACATGTTGTCAGGTTGCGAGTTTGGGGCTTCTTCAAACGTCTCATCTGCACATAATTGATTGAATGAAGAGGGACCCAGAAGAAAGACATTTATGGCAGTTATTGACCAAAAACTAAAAGGTCTGCCTGAACAGCAGTTGGCAACAAACCATTCTCTTAGAGAGATGCTTTTTTCCATCAACCAGCTAGGATCAAAATACTTGCATTCTTGTTTCTTATAGGTGCAGAAATGTCTGCTATTTCAAAACATACACTTGTTATTTCAGGTGCTCTAGCTCAACTCATGTCTTAAATGATAAAAAAAAACGACTCAGTGAAATTCCCCCCACAAAAATCCTCCCTTTCCTCTCAGTAATTATAGCCTCCCAGCTGACAAACTACAGGTCGGCTGTGTTTATGTGTGCCTCCTCACATACAACAGGTGAAGGGAATATGGTGTGTCGGACACCAGTCTCTTACTGCTCTTACTGATTCTACAAGCAAAGTACATAATTACCCTTCACGATACAACAAAAATACTTTGAGAATGAGGGAGGAGCAGTTAAATTTTTTAGACATACTGTCCACCACATTTCATGTGAAGGAAGACATTTTCTTTGCATCATTTAGAAGTTCTAGCAGCATACAACAGGCTGAGAAGAGGCAAAAAGCAGAATATTTGTTTTGGTAAACTTAGTAAAGATGAGTTTTCAGAGCACTAGAGATGATTTGATGAATCACAAAACTGGCTTGGTTTGGGATTGGAAGTAGAGAAGCAAGGGAGGATGAGGGAGAAGGGTGTGAGGGATGTGCATGTGTTGCAAGGAGGACTGGATCAATCTTTTATCACTGCAGTGTGCCTTCATCCCTAATGGATCCGACTTGAGCAGTGTACAGCAGTACCTTCCATCACATTGCACAGGCAGGGGATTGATGCACAAAAAGAAAAGAAAAGAGGGACAGGTAAGACAGCCAGAGCAACAAAAAAACAACAGAGAAAAATCGGAGGGGGAGGGAAGGAGAAAGTGGTTCAAACCGCGGTTCCAAAAATAATTTCATCCTGCAACATGCAAACATATTATTTCATAAACATACTGTTATAGCTTTTGTGATTACCCAAGGAACTATGTGCATCTGCATGAGTTGAGAAATACTCCTGACTAGGACAGTGAGAAATTAAGACATTTAACAGCATGAAGAATGAATTTGAAAAACCAAATGAAGAATCCTGCAAGATGTATTTGTCTACATGGACTTCCCTTCATACCTGGTAGACAGATAGATAGACTATTTCAGGTGCAGGGAGGAGTCCATCTGTGTATTCTACCAGTGAAAGAGCAGTAAAAATAACTTATAGCCACAATGACTCTAAGAGGACACTCAGCTCTCTATATGCTGAAAAGGTCCTGCGATATAAAATATGGAATAAATAGGCAGTGAAGGCAATGGGAGGGGAGGTTAGAGAATGGACAATTGGAAGTTTCCTAATTGGTTTAGAGTGCTGCCAACAATATCATCATCCTGCCATTTGACGGTTGTTTAAGGTATATAATCTTGCTTCCAGAAAGGGTACATTTAGTGGTGCATTGTAAGATCAATTCTCTGCTCAGCCAACAGGTATTTGAGGCAGCCATGGTCAGCAATCTACATGTTACTGCTGGAAATAAATAAACTATACTCAACTGGTTTCCTTATGAGCTTGCATTTACAGAGTCAGTACCATCAACTGACACAGTCAAATACACAAAGGTAAATATGGAAAAAAGATGGAACAAAGATTACTCATTATTCTAATAGTGACTGGCAAAGTAAAGTGACACCCATTAAAAGGGTCATGGTTAAAACTAGAGAATAAATAAATAATGTGAGCTAAAATAACATTGTCACATATGCTTTGTTGCGAATTGTACATTTAGTTTTTTATTAATATATTATCATGTTATCTGGGATCACATAAATAGAGATAACACATGAAGTATAAATGCGTAACTACTACAGTCACACAGCAAAAAGAATGATCAACTCCAAAAGGGAATGGTTGGGAGTTTTCCAATAGATGGCTTCGATCAGATGACAAATACAGCCTGCTAATGAGCACTGAGATCCACAATCTGAAACATACCATGCAGGGAAATGTTAAATAAGATGAAGGCCATGCATAATGATGAGTCACTTCTAAAAAAGGTTTGGTGTTGTTGAGTGCATCAAACTTCCATGGTGTAAGCATTTAACATGGAACATGGAACATGCTAAACATCATCAACGTTCATCTCACTCCCCGCATGTAGGAACATGCGGGGAGTGAGATGAACTCTGACCATGCACTGCATAAATTAATCTTTAATCCTACAGTGGTAAAAGGAGCAGCAGCCTGTGTGTGTGCGGAGAAAAGTGTGAGAGAGCTTGCACTTGTTTCACAGTTTCAAGATGGGAAATAGTTGCACACGAAAACAACATGGACAGATTAGCTATCTTACACACACGGAGAGTACTCTAAACACACTCTCACATATGCAGAAACTTGAAAAGGTGAAACACACGAGTCAAGCCTCGCCTGAAACAACTTCTTTTGTTCCTACAGGATTACATATACAGTGTATGGGAGGTTTAGTGTCAACAGGAACATGTGTCTTTACTCTTTGAAACTAAAGTTTACACTTTACATTTATAATAACAGCTGTCATGACATGCTTAATGTTTGAACACACAACACATACGGATCTGCTGACTCTGAGAGGCACTTCCTGACAGGTACATTCAAACAGGAAGAGACACTTTGAAAGAGTCTCTTAAAGAAGTCATCACACTCACCGACTGCGAGGATCTTATCCTTCTTTTAGGTGTGCTAATTTCCTCCGTATGGTAGTATTCTCTCTGTATCTTTTACCAAGTCAGTGATATCCCTTCCTTCTGTCAGAGCAGCGGAGTTGGTTGTGCCGCTGGTGTCCGCAGGAGGCAGCGTGTGTATGTGTATGTTTGTGTGAGGAGTATGTAAGTCCAGCAGAGGTCAGAGGTAGTCAGGTGTGTTCATGGAAATCTTTAAAAGGTCCTGTGATTTCCTTCTCCTTTCTCGCTGCCCCAAGAATGCATTTCTCCTGGGTGTCCTCACCGGAGCAAAGATCTGACTACTTGAATTCGCTCTGTATACACCCCTCCCTCTTTGCTCTACCTCTCTCACCCAGACTGAAAAACACCCTCTCAGTCACTCCCCTTTTTTTTTTTTTTTTCTCTCTCTCTCTCTCTCTCTCTCTCTCTCTCTCTCTCAAAATACAGTACAACACCCACAGATGAGAACAGAAAACACTCAGGTATAACTTCCGGCTTTAGAGAACTACCTTCTGCTTTCCAGTCATCATAACAATTGATGACACAAATGAGTCTGTCAGGTGATTGTCTCTTCCTCTTCCTGGAATGAGGTCATAGTCCAGCAGATCAGGTGCAGGGGCAAGTGCGTGCGTGTATGCAAATCTATTTGTATTTGAATTGGAAACGCCCTGTGGGAAAATGGGTGTATGAGACAACCTAAATCTGACCACACAGGTCAAGATAACAACATGTCTACAAAATAAAATAATAATTGACTATAGAAAGTACTCAGCATAATTTTACAAAATAATTCCATAATCCTAAAAGTTATGCTGCTCCCCCTGCAAGTCCTCAGGGCTGGGTGATGAATCCTAGCAAGATTGCGATCTCTATTCAGACGTATACACAATCTAATTCCTGAAGTAAGGCATCCAGCATTTTAATTCATAACATAAGCTACAGCGGTTCAGTCACATAAGGCATAGCAGAAGTCAGTTTCAATCACAATAACCATATTAACAATTAAAAAAAAATGTATCTACGGTTTGTGTCTTTGTGTTGGCCTACGATATGTTTTGTTGTCATGGTGGCATGTGTTACACACGGACAGCGAATGGCTCTTTTTTATTCTTCATGTACATGACAAAGTGCAATCAATGTAAACTGAATGGTAAGATGATAGAGAGACTCCCGATCTCAATTCTAAGAGGAAAGATCCACAATTCTCACTTTAGCCAGAATCGCCCAGCCCTACAAATAACATAAAGTTAAGAATTGTGAAGTAAACCGGATCGGTATCAACATTCCAAAATCTGCATTTTCAACCATTGTATCCTATCCTGAATGTGACCCTTACCGACCCCTAACCTCGAAATTAAAGACTGGTCACTGAAGGACCAGACCAGGCATTATTACAGCACTTGTTAACGGTTAACCACACCAAAAACAACACTGGATATATAAAGCTGTTGAGAGGTGGGATGTCATGAGTAATAATTTTTGCGATTAACCACAATTACTAAAGTCAAGGTATTATAATCGCAAGAATTCTATAAACTAAGGTACTTTGGGCAACACAGTTTTGTGTGGGTTGTGTAGAAAACACGTGGGCAATGACAGCGAGACCTGGAGTGGCGTGATTGGGAGGAACGGCCTGCCTGATCAGAACCCAAATGGTGTTCAGTTATTGGACTTCTGTGCTAGTCACAGTTTGTCCATAACGAACACCCTTTTCAAACATAAGGGTGTCCACCAGTGCACTTGGCACCAGGACATCCTAGGTCGTAGATAGATGATCGACTTTGTAGTTGTATCAGCTGATGTTTTGGACACTAGGGTAAAGAGAGGAGCTGAGCTGTCAACCGATCACTATCTGGTGGTGAGTTGGATCAGATGGCGGGGGAGGAAGCTGGACAAACCTGGTAGGTCCAAACAAATAGTGGGGATCTGCTGGGAACGTCTGGCCGAGGACGGACTGACTCATGGCAAGCAATGCAGTATAATAATCTTGTTTGTGCCAAACACGCCTTGGTATAGCATTGCTGTCTCATTATGGTTAGGCCAATGTTGTGGCTTAAGTCACCCTGTCGTGTATCGCTATGAAAGGCAAGATAGCTTCAGCTGGTGAAGTTAATTGCACTGTTGACATGTAAATATAGAATATCCCAAACCAATACAGACC
>VRLP01006507.1:0-28008 GCA_009660295.1 Lophius piscatorius
CGATGAGGATGGAGAGGCTGCGGAGGAACATGTGTCAGTTTTTATGTAGATTTGCGTGTCATCAGCGTAACAATGGAATGAGAGTCCGTATCGACTGATGACACGGATTAATTAATCCGTGTCATTAATTAATTAATTAATTAATTAATTAATCGGATTAAACATAAAAGTAGTTAGATTACTTTATTCAACTGACATTAGTCATACCAAATTATGAAAGCAGTCGGCTACAAGTAAAACTACTGTGTTAGGGGTCGTAAGAAAATACAAAATGATAAGTAAAAGTACTAATTTACAATTAAATATATTGTGTTATAGGTAAAAAGTACTTCATTGCTAATAATTTAGTATTCTTTAACAAGTAAAAAGAGAAATTAATTAAAGGTAAAAATACTCCATCATGGGTACAAGTACTCTAGTCCAAGTAAAAATATTGTAGTAGTACTAAAATGTACTGTATTATAAGTGAAAGTACTGGTACTACTAATTAGAGATGGAAAATGATTCCATCGCACGTAAAACTGCTCCGTTACAAGTTAATTCTAATGCATTTCTACTGTGCATTTAAAAAAACAACAACACTCCATTACAGTCTTTTACAGTTTAAAAGTTACAAAAAAACTACTCCGTTACGTTGAAAACATGCTGTTAATACCAAAATTACTGTTTTACAGGTAAAAGCACCATGTTACGAGTAAGAGTACTTTGTTACGGGTAAAACGTGTCAAGTATTACACATTTTCTCTTAAGAGTATTCTGATACTAGTAAAAATATTGTGTTACAGGTTGAAAAGTATACCATTATAAGTCAAAGTACTCTGTCATCAGTGAGTACTCTGTCATCAGGAGAAAAATACTGTATTATAGGTATACAAGTACTCAATTACAATTACAGTAACGATTCTGTGTTTTTACTATGCTAAAATCATTCTGTAGTGCCGTTAAAACTAAAATGATTACTTCACAGGTAAAAGTACCTGAGTAGTACTAATACTTAATAAGTGCTCCATTATTATATATAAAATTTACCAACATATGGAACTTTTAAACTATTTGTACTTCATGAAAGTAGCTTAATTAAAAGTGATAACTCTCCGTCTCCTCCAATCTAAAGTTACCGTTGTCACCGTTATGACCAGCCATACCATTAAAACCAATGACAGGTGAAGTCAGAATGACATTGATTATTTGGTTACCATGGTAACCTGTCAGTGGATGGAATAAATAAGTCAGAAAGTTTTGTCCTGAAGATGGTTTTGGCAGCAGGAAAAATGTACACGCGTAATAATCTGAGAGACAATGACAAGGACAAGATTGTGATTTCTAGACGACTGGATCAGAAGATCTTCAGAACTGCAGGATGTTGGCATTCCTTGCCTGCAGTGACAAGAACCTACTGAAGTGATCGAAGGAAGGATCACCAGGATCATGTGTGAAGGTCAGCCTGTGTTGTCCCACTCACAGAAGAGAAAGAATGACACAAAAATGGGATCAACACAACATTAGGCAGGTGGTTGCAATGTTATGGCTGATTGGTGAAAGTTTGTTTCAATTAAATAAATAAATGTCCAAAGTAAAACTGATTATTTCCAGGTAGTTTTACTCCTTCCTGTAGTATCAGTGTTTTCCCACTAGAGGGCAGCAGTAGCTCTCTTGCTCAGGTTGAAAAGCCATAAAACTATAGTTAAACAATTATTTCAATACAGTTAAAATAAAAACGTTATTATTACACAGTTATAACAGATATGACTGTTTTTATTCTGTTTATTATATTTCTCTATGACATTGGATTGTCTGGACTATTACATCTGGATATATCTATCTATTTAGGAAAAAGAAAATCTCTCAACAATGCTCAAATGTAAGCATAATTAAGAGAGATACTTTAATTTTATGTGGACATTCTAAAGAAACCATAAAGAATTAAAAAAAACAAAATTAGTTTAATTATTAAAGTCTAACTTCTTGCTAATATTTTTTTGGTGGTGGTTATATAAACATAAATATAATATTCTAACAGTCACATGGGTTGTTTTACTATGCTTGAACTCCAATAAACCTGCTTTTATTATATAATTTCATAATATTATACAGCATTTTATATATAGATATATACAATATTCAATTTCAGAGTATTTAATTTAAAGTGTAGTATTAGTACTTTGTGTATAAGTACTTCCTCAGTATAAATATTCTCTATTTCCACTCTGGGACATAATAACAAATAATTTAGTCACATGAGGTGATTTACCGTGTTATAACTCCATTAAACTAATCTATTCACTATTACTAAATAGTAAGTTAGTTTAGTTAGTAGTTTTAGTAGTTAGTAGTTTTTTAGATTTGATCCAAATGTAAAGTGCGTTATAAATTAAATGAATTATTAGTATTATTATTACTATTACTATATTACTACACTATTTATGGGTTAGAGCAATATATGCATTTTGCTCATTTAATGTAATTTGACTTATTTTTAATGTTTAATTTCAGAGTATTTTATTTACAGTGTAGCATTAGTACTTTGTTGTAGAAGTACTTTTTACAGGATAAATACTGTAGGTTAGATATGATAAACAGTTACAAACGGTATAACAATAACATCTAATTTCATTTAACTTGTTTATTAATATTCTATTTCAGAGTATTATAAATTAAATGTATTGTTATTATTATTATTATTTTACAAAGTAGTGTCATTGGGAACAATGCTCTCTCTGGGGGCGTGGCTTCCTGTCTCTGTGGGTGTGGTCTGCTGGTTACCTAGCAGCCAGCAGTATGATTGAGCAGCTTAAATCCTGCAGAGCAGCTGGTGTGAAAACAGGAGCCTCCGGAGCTCAAGAGCTTTTGGTGGTCCAGGAGTCTTGGCACGAGCTTTAGGAGGAAGGGAACACCTTTCAGAGGTAAGACCAAGCCCCAAAAGGAGGAACAGAGTTTGTTATGAAGTGTATTAGGGGTGTGTTCTGTCCCAGGTTCTACACTGAGCTGTGCATGACTTAAATCAGGGTTATCATTGGGTCGGTGTGATGAGATATAACTGAGTATAGTATTATACCTTAGTAAAGGTCATTTTAGAGTTTTAAGAATAGTCCATAAGTTGATTGGTTGCTTGGCAGGTTGATCCATAAGTTGATTGGTTGGTCCTTCCGTTGGTTAGAATTAGTTGTAATGAAGTCCTGAACCTGTTCTGGCCAGTATTTGTTCATAATCTTTGTTTCCACGTCTAGCAGGGAAATGTAAATATTCCATTTGTTCCACTTGTTTCTGAGGTGTTCTTTATGTTATGCCTGACAAATGATGTGAAAGCGTTTTTCTCTGAAGGACGGCAGATTCTAGAATGTCATGTCATTATAAGCATATGGTGCAGATGTATCTGAATGGCAAGATTTCAGAATGAGATTCTCATCTGAGCGTGTTGGGATCTTTTCTGTTAGAACAGATTTATCTGTAATAAACTCATATATTTAAATAAGTACAACGGAGACTCCTCAAGTTAAAACCTTTTGCTCCAATGATCAGAAGACAAGATATTTTCTTCATCAAAGTCCGTCGGGTTGAGGAAAACTATCAAAACAAACATCTTGAATCTGGATCCTGATCCTGATCAGGTCCTAGACGAATGGATTTGTCACCACAAAATGCTCTGAGATTTGGTTTAGAACCAAGTACGTGATCCTCATGAAGAAAAGAAAAGAAGATCATTCATGTGTCCATGATTCGCCGTGCTGTCATGCCTATGCCTTTATGGAAAAATCATTGAAAACGTTTTCATCCACAAAGCTTTGAGATCATTTTTTTTAACCAAATTTCATGTTGATGGAGTCAGATCTCTGGGACGAGTTTGTTCAAGTACAAGACAGAGTTTAGGTCATGTCTCCATATTTACCGCCACATACCAACAGGACCATTCATCTAAAACTCTAGCTTCTGCTAAATTTAATCCTCATAGACTTAACATGTCAATCAGAAAATCTGGAGTCGATCAGGTTAGAAACTCCAGAACGACCTTGTTAAAGATAGTTTGTATGCACTCCCTCACCATCTCCCCTTCTCTCGCACTCCCCATCCTCTCTCTTGCCCTCTCCCTCACGCTCCCTCACCCCGCCATCTCCCTCTCCCTCCCGCACTCCCCCTCTCTCCCATCACAGCTCCAAGAGACTTTTTGGCAGATCCTGATCTGATAAAAGGGGGTGTACCAAGTGTCGTTCTTATAGGGGGAAAAAAGTCCAATGGAGGGGCTCTTTGGAAAGTCTTAGGGGGACGATGTGGACCCACTTTACTACAACCCATAATATACCTAGATTTTCACCACAACATGAGTTTTCAAGCGTTATTGTATTGGTACCGCAAAAATTGTAATTTGATGTGAGGAATAATAATAATCAATAAATCAATCAATTTCAAACCAAATCAGATGTTATTGGATGTGTTTTACATTCGTTTGGGGACCAGGCAGTGAAAAGTGTGAGACATTCGGCCAGTAAAATGCTAATCTAAAATAATATCAATCAAATCAATCAATCCAAACTCACAGGTAGCGGGTGCAGTGAATCTAAAACAGGTGTAATGCGTGTTCTCCTTCTGGTCCTCGTCAACATTCGTGTTACAGGACGTTGAAATAACGGCTGCTGACGTGTTGGGTTCTTTGGATGAGCAGAAAGGAGAGTGTTACAACTAACCTGCTAGTGATAAAAGTATGCATCAGTCTGTCCGTGTTCCTCGGACAGAGAAACGGCCTCACCTTGCAATGTTTTTTAGATGACGAAAATGTGTTCTTTTTGACGGACGTGTGTTAGAACTCAGAGTCAAAGGTCACCCCTAGATTTTTACCTTGGTTACTTGGTTCCTACTGGGTTCAGTTTAAGCCGTTCATCAGGACCTCAGTTTTAACCTGGTGGAGCTGCAAAATGTTCGCTGACATCCAGCTTCTTATGTCTGGAATACAGTTTATGAGTGAGTCTATCGGCCCGGTGTCATCAGGAGACATGGAAACATCCAGCCGGGTGTCATCAGCCCTACAGTCGGTGGCCGTGCGTTCAATAATAAGTCTTACTTTAATTGTCACGTTGTTGTAAACAGTACAGGACAACATTGTGAATTTAATTCTCTGCGTCTGACCCTTTCCCATGAGAGCGGTGGGCAGCCCCCTGTGGAGCGCCCAGGAAGCAAGTGGATATCAGGGTCTTGCTCAAGGACCCCATGGCATGTAGCGTCAAGGTCTGGCAGGATCAAACCCCACACTCCTGCTTGTGGGATGATAATAATGATAATCACTTCAAACACAGCAGGGTCCTTTTACTGTTGGAGCTCAGGCCCTATATAAAAAAAGAAAGAAATTAAACTCTTGAGCTGGTCATAATGATGTGGCTTAAATAGAAAAAACCAGGTCACATAATCTCAGTCAGTTTGTGTGTGTGTGAGTTTGTGTACGTCTGCGTGACGGCAGTGGTCCAGGATTATCATTTCTCTCGGTTTAACTTGATGGGTCTAACAGGAAATGAAGCAGATTAGAGTCCAGACGGCGAAGGATCAGAGGTGCGTTCAATGGTCAGGAATTCTGAAGGGAATTCCTGGAATGTCCTGGAACGCCCTGGGTGGGAACCGACAGGTTCCTGTTTTTGCAACTGATGACCTTCATTTCCTGTCTTGGTCTTGGATCCTTTCTGTTGGGGGGTCCATGCTGCGTTCACTGTCACACATCAGCATCTGAATTGTGGCTGCTGGCGATCGGCGGGAAGACTTCCTGTCAGTTGCTCTAGTCGCCACAACAACGACATGACACAAACCATCATGTGATCAAACACGTGGTCATTATTTGTGGTTTAAAATCTGGGTCCAGAATATTGTAGGAAAAACATCAAACTCCACCTATAAGGCTTATCTGTGTGAACTGGTTGATTGATTGGTTAGTTGGTCTGTAAGTTGGCTGACCGATTGATTACTTTGATGATCCCTAAGGGGGTTGGTTGGTTCGTTTTTTTGGTCTATAATTTGGTTGTTTGGTCGATCAGACTCTCGATCATTCATTTGTTTTGTTGGCTGGTTGGATGGCCCATAGATTGGTTGGTTGATAACAATAAATACTAATACATTTTATTTATGGGCCCCTTTCAAGAAACTCAAGGACAGTTTAAAGTTCCGATTAAACAAAAATATCAACACATGAGTAATATTTGTAAAAGTAAGAGTTATAAAATCTAAATAGCTAAAATTATTAGTTGATTAACTGGTTGGTTGTTTTTTTGGTCCGTAGAATAGTTGGTTGGTCAGTAGGCTGATTGGTCCGTAAGTTGATTGATTGGTTGATTAGTTGGTTGGAGTGTCCATTTGTTGGTTGATTTGTTGATTTACAGACTTTTCCTGGGTCTGAACCAACTCATAGATATCGAGCCCTGATTTAATCTAATCAGGGTCTGTTCTAATCTAAGATCCAACCTACCTCCAAGTTTATCAGAAATCTGGTCAGTGGTTCTAATTCTGCTCACAAACTGGAGTGGGTTAAAACTGAACCACATTAACTGGTCCTATCGCAGATCTGGAGACCAACGTCTCTGGATCCTTTTGGAAGTGATGGAATCAGATCCCTTTAAGGCCTCTGGATATCAAACAGGAAGTTCAAATGAACCGTATCATTGAAGAATCTAAGGTGTCTGTTTCCTCCTTTTCCTCTAGGCCAACACAGACCCTGATCCTGGTCAGGGAGAGCCA
Source organism: Lophius piscatorius (assembly GCA_009660295.1). Taxonomy (NCBI): domain Eukaryota; kingdom Metazoa; phylum Chordata; class Actinopteri; order Lophiiformes; family Lophiidae; genus Lophius; species Lophius piscatorius. The sequence continues at coordinate 6,709 of VRLP01006507.1, forward strand.
GCAATGTCCCTGTCCCTCCACCAGAAGTCCAACACATCAAGCTGGAACATGCGGTAACCACATGACTCACAATCAAAATGATGGCCTCGGTAGTTGTCGGGCGCAACCGGAAGAAATCTCTCACACTGATAGGGGTGGACCCAGCCACCTGTATGATTGTGTTCAAGAACCACTGGACTCAGGTGAACCCCAGACTTTCCTCCTTGTGTGTTCATCTCGTGGTCCGTTATTGGACTGGTTGGTTGTTTGTTTCATTGGTTGATGTGTTGATAGGTTGGTTTGTGTTGTTGTTGGTTAGCTGGTTTACTGGATGGTCTGTTGGTTGGTTAATTGGTTGGTTGATCAGTGTGTTTGTTTTTGGTAGGTTGGTTTATCGGTTGCTTGGTCTGTATGCTGGTTGGTTCGTTGATTGATGTGTTGGTTGTGGTACTAGGTGACTGACTCTGAGGATCTTCTTGAAGACCTCTCCTCTCTCCAACAGGTTGTGAAGATCCTGGAGAAACATGAACCGGGTCGTAGTGGCATTGGCGCTCTGAGCTTCCTCTCTGGTCATGGCGGTAGCAGCTCAGCAGCATTACGCCTCGGCCCGATCCCGGCCGATGAGGCCAGCGCTGTTCAGAACTATGTGGAACACATGCTGTTCTTGTTGATGGAGGAGGAGGCGGATGAAGGTAAGAGAACCAAAGACTGGACCATGTCTCAGCGGGTGTTGTATGTTGACGCTTCCTGATGGTTGTGGTGTCACCAGGAGGTGCGATGGGTCCAATCCTGGAGTTTGTTGTCCTGGAGGGGGTCATGGAGCGGTTGTTCCTGTGGAGCCTGAGGAGACAGTTCACCGAGGACATGAAGCTGGAGCAGCTCAGGATGTACCAGATGCTCCTGTCGCAGGCCAGACAACCGCTGCTGCACCACAAACCCGTCCTTCGTCCCCTCATGATGCTGCTGGCCTCCTGTGCAGGATCTGGGAGCGGAACCAGAACGGGAAACGGTGAGCTGGGCTTCAAGTTAATGTTAGTTAAATTAATTTCATAAGAACTGCACCTCAAATATGACTTTATGGCAATGGCACCACTTTATGGCAATTACAACAACTTAACAGCAATTATAAATTGCAATGACACAGCTTGAAGGCGATGACACATCTTTATGGTAACGGCATCACTTAACTGCAACAACCCCCCCCTACAGCAATGCCACTGCCTTACAGCAATGCCACTGCCTTACAGCAATGCCAACGCCTTACAGCAATGCCAACGCCTTACGGCAAGGACACAGCTTAACTGCGAAGACACGACTTGACGGGAACAACACAACTTTACTGCAGTGATACAGCTTCATGACAATGACACCCCTTTCACCCAAGTGGCTCACAGCAATGACTGTAAAGTTGAGTCACACGTCTTTAAGACAATGACATCCCCCTTAGTGTCAATGAGACAGCTTTACAGCAGAAACTAAACTTTACAGCATAAACTAAACTTTACCTCAATGACACCACTTCTTGTCTTCTAAGAAACCAGAGGCGGTCTCTGAAGACTCGTACCCAGGTCGTTGACCCCTACTGTCCTCTGTTCAGATATTGGCGCTGTGGTGGAGGTGGAGCTTGTCCTTCTGTTGAACCAGCTCTGTGTGGCTCTGGTCAAAGACCCCTCAGTCCTGGAACTATTCTTTCACACCAGTGAGGACCAGGGAGCGGCCAACTTCCTGCTCTTCTCATTGCTCATCCCATACACACACAGGTCTGTACATCCCATAAAACTCACCTCTACAGAATGACCTGACAGGTTTGACTGACAGTGTGTCCCTTCTCTCAGACAGGGGTCAGTAGGTCAACAGGCCAGAGATGCTCTGCTGCTCATCATGTCTCTGACGGCGTCAGACCCTCGAGTCGCCAAACACATTGCAGACAACACCTACTTCTGTCCTGTGAGTCCAGGTTCATACAGTGAAACAGTCCAGGTTCACACAGTGATACAATCCAGGTTCACACAGTGATACAATCCAGGTTCACACAGTGATATATTCCAGGTTCCACAGTGATACGATCCAGGTTCCACAGTGACACAGTCCAGGCATGCAGGTTCAGGAAGCGATCATGGCAACCAGTGAGATGCTCTAGTCGCCATATTTCACACCACTTAAGTAAGAAGTTTTGAAGTGCACACGAGAGTATATTCATTAAAAAAAGCGTAGCCATGGCTTCATCTCCATTTTGGAGACAAAACCTTGGTGTGGGAGGGAATGGCTGCCCGAGTGAATATATCTATTAGTTTTACCGTATTATCTCTCAATATTGTGTGTGACAAGGTGGTGGAATGATATGGAGCAGACGTAGAGTTTCATTTATGGGTAATAAGCGCACGTGAAAGCAGCGGAAAATGATATACAGAGTTAATCCTGGGTGAACGCAGAATTCACTGAGGAATTTTACAATTGTGTATGACAACGCTTTAGGACCCTTTCCCCCGCCGGGGAGAGGAGAGGGACGCATGACGTCAGAGGACACTGATTCCACCGCGAACATCGATCCAAATTAACTTGAACATATTTATAATATCAGTCAGTGGCGCTTTAACAGTAGCTTTAATATTAAATATTGACCAATGTAAATAGAATAAGCTTCGGATTTGACAGATTTGATCGGATGTAGGAGATGATGGATAGATGGATGGATGGATTTATTAATTCCCACAGGGAAAATTCAGTATTGAAATTCAGTGTGAGGAATGAAAGGTCGTTCAATCTGGATCTCAGTCCTCTCCCGACGTCGGTTTAATAGTAACGTCATGTCGGACAGCTCTGGTTCAGGATCAGAAGGAGGAGGAGTCAGGGTAAAACTCAGGCTTTGTTCACATAAACCTACGAGCTAACTGCCACAGAGTAAGTTACCAGGCTAACTGACTTGGAGTTGAACTTATCCCGCTTTCTGGAACGGAAAACCCAAAGTATCCTCTAAACCCACTCAGTGAAACATTCCAGGTTCACACATTGAAGTAGTTCAGGTTCATGCAGTGAAACCTTGCTGTTGTCCGTGAGAATGAGAAAGAATGTGGGAACCGTTCATAACACTTAGGCCACGTGTGTGTGTGTGTGTGTGTGAGAGAGAGAGAGAGATTAAATCCTTCTCACACTCTGACCTCAATCTTAACGTTGAGATCAGATTAGAGAACCAGAGTGTGATTGGCTCCCACAACAAGAAGGATTAGCATGTCTACACGTGATTGGAGAGTTGCCTGACCGTTGACGTTTGTTGTAGAACATCCATCTCCCTCCTCCCCGATTAAAGGAATGCATGTTCTGCAAATATGAGAAATACACTAATTTATTTTCCATGAAAAGAGAGGTTTGATAGCCGGAAATAAAAAGTGTGTGTGTGTCTGCTTGTGTCTGTGTGTGTCCACAGGTTCTGGCCACCGGTCTGTCGGGTCTCTACTCATCTCTTCCTGCCAGGCTGCATGTTTACAGCGACGACTGGAGCTGTCTGGACGAGGCTGACTGGCAGCAGGTAATCATGGCGACCCACCAACCAATCAGTGAACGGGTCCATCCACATCACTCAAACAATAGAGGATTAATTAATTTAGTGAATGAATCCAATGTAGAGGATAGCGGCTACAGATAATGAATGAATGTTAACTTTAGAGACTAACATGGTAACATGCTTGAGTTACATGCTAACATTTATGAATAACATACTAACTTTAATGTGTTAAAGACAACTTTTACATGCTAACATTTTGAAAAAATATGATAATATTAAGAAATAACATGCCAATATTTGAGAAAATGACTCATCGATGATGTCACTTACATAACAGGTTCCGTCTCTGGTCCACTTTCTGCACTCACTGGACTTCTGTAGCGCCATTACAAAGGTAACAAAAGCAAACAAACACGCATATATTGAAAGAATCGTGCCATGGCTCACTGTCTGGTCTGCATTCATCTTTCTCAGGTGGCTCATCCTTCCATCCGCTCTCAGCTGCTGGGTTACATCTACAATGGCTTCCTAGTTCCGGTTCTGGCTCCGGCTCTTCACAAGGTGTCTGACCTTGTTGCCACGGCGGCTCTGTGTGTGTGTGGGAAGGTTTCTACATCATGTCTGACTTCATTCGTGCTAACATGAACGTTCGCTTGTGTGTGTGTAGCTGACAGTGGAGGAGGTGATGACCACCACAGCGTACCTGGAGCTCTTCCTGCGCTCCATCTCTGAGCCTGTCCTGCTCCAGACCTTCCTGTCCTTTGTCCTGCTGCACATGCATGACAACGTTCATATCCTGGACACTCTAGTCAGCAGGGTGAACACACCTTTCCAGGTAAGACACTGAATTTAGTGGTGCCTCTGAAGACTTTGAAACTTCCCCTAACCTGTCTGATGTCCTTTAGTTGGGTACGGTGTCACTGGCTCTGTTCCGGACTCTGATTGGTCTCTTCTGTGAAGACGTCATGCTGCAGCTGATATTCAGGTCAGTGATGATGCGGCTGTAGTGCATTTGTGATTCAAAGACGATGCCCAGGTATCTCTTTCACATAGTGATGTGCTGTAGTACCTGTGTGATTTAAAGATGTATCTCTAGTGCCTCTGTGATGTCATCAGTGTGCTTCTCTGATGTAATGATGTAGATCTACTGCCTCTGTGATGTAATGATGTGGATCTAGTGCCCCTGTGATGTCATCAGTGATGTCATGTCTTTGTTCTCAGGTACCTAGTTCCCTGCACTCACCTGAACAGGAAGCAGCGCATCTGTCTGAACCAGAGGCACTGTTTCTCTTCCAGTGCTGCCTCCTTCCTGCGCCTCCTTCCCTCCTGGTGTTCAATGAGCTTCAACCAGTCTTGGTTGGAGGTCATCCACTGGCCCAGAGGGGCAGGTCAGTAGATACACGTCAACAGGCTAAGATACCAAACAGGCTAACGCTCACATTGAGGCTCTGTCAGATCTCACAGACGGTGTTGGGTTCTGCCGCCACTCAGACTCTCTGTTGGACGTCAACTATCTCCATTACCTCCTGGATGCTCGCTGCGCCATCGCCACCTCCCAAAGGTCAGCCCAAGCGCCATTTTTCCTCCACCAATCAGAAGAGGGGTCCCTAAAAGAGTTTGGGGAACTTATATTATTTAGATTTTTATCTCAGAAAAGGATATTCAAAAATCAAAAAAGTGTCATTTTAAAAAACATTTTCGATCATAATTAAAAGTCTCTGAAAGTTTTTTTTTTCATGACCAGAAGAGGGGGGTGACGAGTTGATAAAAAAGGGTTTGATTTTCATTTTTGGAATCTAAATATGAAGAAAATAAAATCACTAGTAAAAGGAAAAAACAGTGATCTTTTCATTGTTTTCTTCGTGCATTTCTAATGTAAAAGCCATTTGCTTAAATGTTTCTCAAATTGTAAATTTGTTTTTATAGTTGTAATTTTGTTTGTTCCAATTTTTCTTTTGACGTGTAAAAGTATTTGTCATCTCCTAAAATTGTATTGCGCTTTGTATTTTTCATGTCAGACATTTCAATAGGTATTCGTGCATCACATTTTTGGGAAAGGATCATTGATTTCTGAAAACGTTTTCACATCCAAACAACAGAACTCGTAAATATTTATTCAGTTTAGTATTTTTGACACATGAACGTCCGTAAATGACTTCTGGGCTACAGAGGGCAAAGTTAATGAGAGAACCTCAAAAGTACTGCTGACAAGACCTATAAGTAGAACGAACAATCTTCCTCTAACATTGACATTAATCACTACTGTTGAGAATTGAAGCGATGACTGGCTTCTCTCTCACAAGCCCCGCCCTCCTCACTGTCTTCACAAACGACCACATCTGGTCTCAGATAAATAAATTTCAAAAAGCTTTTTTGGTTTGCTCTTTTCCAGTGATTCAATTCTTCATATTAGAATTAAAAACTGAAAATCAAACTAATATTTAAATTTCTCTCCACCCTCTTTGGTCATGAAAAGGAAGAGGTCTTGTTTTTCTGTTTTTCATTTTGTATCTTAAAACGAAAAATCAAAAAACAAAACATTTTCTCAGAACCCATGTCACAAATGAAAATCAAAACTACTCGAGATATACAGACCCCTCAGAGTTTCACTCTAGTCTATTATGGATTCTGTCCTCCTGTAGGGCGTGTCTCCGGTGGTCGGCGCCGTACGATGGGATGAACCCCTCACCACAAGAGTACCGATCCGACACGCCAGGTGACAACGAAGAAGATGATGTCTGCTCTCTGCTGGTGGCCCTTTCCCCTGAACCCTCCTATTTGGATGCCACCTCCAACATGACAGGAAGAACGGGCTCCGCCCTCGAGCTGGAATGGGATGACATATTTGCAGATGACGACGCCTCCTTATTATGGACAGTAACCAAGGCAACAGCGCCAGCCCTTCCTCCTCGCCACATCCAGGAGATGCAGCGTACGGCAACCAGGATGATTCACGGCTCGTACGTTGAGGAATCTGAGTTCCAGGATGACGTTCTGGTTTATGATCTTGTCGCACAAAAAGACACGATTTTGGTGGCAAATCAGCAGGTACAGGTGAAAACGTCGAGGAGCGTCATGGAAACCGTCAACAGCATAATGTCGACGAGGAGAAGGAGCGACGAGGGAGGGAGGGAGGATCATTGGAAGGAGGCCTTTGTCACCAACGTTTGTAGTGCTCAGAATGACATCATCGTCACAAATCACCAGCAAACGCATCGCAACACGCCCTCGCCATGTTTGTTAACTTCACCCAATTGCCACTCTGAGTCTGAGTCACATGATCAATTAGCATCTCCTGCTAGCAACGTTGCTAATAACGACAATTTCCTGTCCCGATACCGCGAGCTCATGCTCTCTTTGGGTGTTGACGCAGACTGTGATGACATCACTGATGACATAAGCACATTCAGGAAGCGTGTCAGAGCGCTGAGGCAGATACTGGTAGAGGAGGAGTTGGGGCTTAAAGAGGAATGGGTTTTCAGCTGGTCGCGAGATGACTGCAAGGAAGAGGAGGGGAAGGAGGCGACAGAAGAGGAGGAGGAGGAAGAAGGAGCGAGGAGAGACAACAGAAGGCATGGCGTACCATTTACAGGCGAGAGATTGTAAACAATCCATTTAGGAGTAGGAAAAAGTGAAATGAGCTTTTAAAACTGACCACGTTTTCATCAGGCTAACTTTTGTTGTCAGTTCAATGGGCTATTATTTAATTAAGATGACTTTAGACTAAGTTTATGCTACCAGCCAATTTACGTTAATGCTACCAGGTATTGAGTTATGCTAAATCAATCAATGTTATTTTCAGGAGAGATAAAGTTAACAAAATCTTGCCCTGATTGCCAAAGTTATATAAGATAAGCTCAGCTAGCATGGTTAAAAAAGCTAGTTAAAGTTAACTTAAACCAGTTGTCATTGCTGATATTAGCGATTTTCAAAAGCTTCAGGTCATATTTTATATACTAGGGGAGCTTTTTTTGTCGAAAACATTGTTTCCCAGACCGAAGCCCAGAACAGTTCCATGGATTATTTTCAAATTTAACAATCCTCATTGGCCGAAAAAGAACTGGATTGTTTTTGGGAAAGTTCTTTTTTTTTTTTTTACTTACAACACTAGTGGGGGCTTTTTCTCCGAATGTTTTCAGGCCATAATGTTTTCAACCACTGATCTGATTTAATCCAAACTTGGTGCGTATGAGTCACCTAGAGGAGATCTATCTTGTGTTTTACTTCAATAGTTTGTGTACTTCTCCCTAGAGGGCGCTTTGTCTATCAAAACACTGTTTTCCAGATAAAACTCAAGACTGTTTCAAGGATCATCTTCAAACTATATATTCCATAAATCTTAGTTTGAGGAAGAACTGGAGGAATTTTTGGGAAAGGTTGGCTGTATATTTGGCACTAGGGGGAGTTTTATCTCCAAGAGTTTTTTGGCCACAATTTCTCAACTGTTAGTTTGCAGTTTAATCAATGAATTACCTCCAAGAGATCTATCTTGTATATATCATATTTTACGAATATTTTCCTCACTAGGGGGAGCATTTTTTTTAACGAAAAATACATTGAAAAATTCCCATTATGTTCCGGACCTTTTGGGGATATTTAGTTAACTTTTTTTATTTGACATGGACATACAGTAACATTGAGTCTGCAGCATTAAATCATGCACAAACCCCAGATAAGCTGCGTTTAGTGAGCAAAATGCTCATTTTCAACACCTGTCCACGAGAAGCCTTTAAAAGTTATCCCTGGAAATAATAGAAATAGAAAGAAAAGTTAGAGTAAAAATACATAACTTTAAATACAGTACAATTTTCAATGCAATCCAAAATGATTGGAACAGTCTCGTTCCTCTTTTAGCCATAATTTAATACCTTTGTTTAAAAATCATTGATGTCGTGTTGTGGTATAATTAAAAAATAGCTATCAAATGTACTTGAAAGTCTGGATCAATGCTTACTGCACAGCAGCTTCTCCCGCGTGTTTACGGGCTGTATTTTCCCATGATGCCACAGGTCCGTTCATCAGCGTCATGCTGTCCCGACTGGAGAACCTTCTGGAGAACTCCATCGCTGTTAACTTGCTGTTGACAGGCATCCTGGCCCAGCTGGCGTCATACCCGCAACCTCTACTGAGGTCCTTCTTGCTCAGCACGGACTCCAACCCCCAGCCCAACGTGCGCATGTTGTACCAGGTAACGCCCACCTGCATGCTGCCTGTCTGACCTTCTCTAGGGTTTGAATGACGGCGACCTTCTCTAGGGTTTGAATGACGGCGTACTCCTGTGTCCGTAGGTGTTGGTATCAGTCCAAGCTCAGATTGAACGCTACGTAGCAGCCAGACCAGAATACCCGGCGCTGCTCACTCAGGCCTGGAGGTTCCTGTTGGCTAAAGACCAGGACAGCAAGTTCAGAGGTGAACTTTCAGAACCACAACACAATGGATTCAAGTTAGACCTTCTGAGTCCAAGATTTAGTGCTGGAAACTGCAACAACAAAATATTGTGATGTTTCTAGACAACAAGAGACTGCGCTGCTCACCAGCTTCTCTGTAGCTCATGTTAGCATGTCTGCATCAAACACTGCTACTAATGTTAGCATGTCTCCAGCCAAACATTGCAGGTTTTGTTAGTACGTATTCGGGTTTACTGGTGAAAAACAACCCCAAAACATGAACAACAAAACTTCACAATACACACAGCCAGCCACTGACTCCATCTAAACTTCCTTAGCATCATGCTAATTAGCAAACGGTCTGAGTCTGTGTTATCTTAGTTGGAATTATGACATACTATGCTAACTTTCTCTCTCGACTCTCAGAGTGCTTCCAGTCTCAGGGTGATGACATCATCCTGGAACCATCGAATCCTAATGGCTTTTCAAGGACAGCTCTGGCTCCGCCCACTCATGGCCTCCTACCGCCGTGCCCTGTCATCCCACCTCACGCCAAGAACCGCATCTTTGCCATCATCCTCTTCGCTGAGTTCCTGAAGGAGCTAGCTGCCATCGCCCAGGAGCAAAGCATCGCACTGGATCTTTGCACCGAAGAGTGACGCCATCCCAACACTGCTGGTCACACCTCCAGGGATGTGGACGTTAGACACGGCCATATTACCCACTTGAGAGGCGTTTATTTGTAAAAAGCTATGAGTTGATTTCTAAAAATGTTAATATTCCTGACAGAACTTGAAGACCAAGTATTTCTATGTTTTTATATTTATTTACTGGATGCTATTCATGTCCTGATATTTTTTTCTTGTGTCTAAATCCTTGCACAACTATTAAATGTTAAAATCAAATTTACGGTGACCCACAAGGGCACCACACGACAAAAGTACTCATTAAACATCAGAATAAATGAAGATTTGAAACATTGGCTGAAGGGAAAAAAATAAAAAATTTAGAAAACAACATTTTGAAAAATTGAAAAAGGGTAAAAAAGTAAATTACATACACATATATCACAAAAATCTACTACCTGTCAATCGGAGGGAAAGGGGCGGTACTTAACCACAGGAAATGATGCAATCGGTCACATATGATCTTCTTAGGAGTTCATGTGCCTGATGTTCTCTGCCTGAGGTTTTCTCAAGTTTGTTCGATGATTACAATAACTGAAAGTTTTTTCTTACATATTATTATTTCTAAGATAATAATGAATTCCTTTCCGGACATCTGTGAATGTTCACAATCCTGTTGTTGTTCTCAACTTCCTGTTTCCTCTTGATTGTGAATAATTTATTTTCCTCAGTATATTTCCATAATTTCATTCAAGTTTAATTTAAATTTTGATGCTGAGAATAAAAAAATGAGAGGAGAAAGGGGTTCGACATTGGGGGGATCAAGTCTCTTACGTCGAGTGACTCTTATATAAACTGTGTTATCATGGAACATTATGGGACAGAACGATGCAGCTCTCAGTTTAGCCTGCTGCTGCCACCTGCTGGTGAAACACAGCCGACACACGTTTCTCCAGTAAACGTGAATGATTAACAAATATAAATCAAACTACGATTTTTACTAATGTTTCATATTGTCTTTTTTGTTACAATTGACGCAGAAATGTATTTTGAATAAATATATTTGACGGAATCCAAGGAATATATCTACACACTTTTACGCTTTTCTGATGATGGCACTGATTTAAACACTTAGATCACTTAGATGTTTAATTGAGGTAAAAATGTAAAACGTAACAATGAAATTCATCATCAGAAGTTGATACATTTATTATTTAACATAAAGTTACCAACCAGCTGGATAAAGAAACTGCTGGTCAGTGTAACGGGTGTCAGGGGTCAGAGGGATGTTTCAGAGGTCCTGTAATAATACATGAAGGAGTTTCTTTTAATATCAGCCGTTATTTTACTTTTTACTGTTTAATCATTTTTATCATGAATTCAAAACTTTTGTCCCTGTTGAATTTGTTGAAACAGATGATGTTTCACGTGTTTGTGGTCACAGGGACATTTTTTGGTTGGAAGAGGACAAATGATAATTTACATATTTATTTATTTATTTCAAAGAAGTATTTACATATTTTTTATTTAGTCTTTTTTTTTTTTGAGATGGCTTTTTTCTTGTTTTTAATTTTGTAACTGTTATTCATTATTTATAAAAATGGTTGTTGTTTTTTATTTATAAGACATCAAAATAATAAGTACATGCTCTTTTTTAATTTGATGTTTTTGGGGTGGTATCTTTTCTGTTTTGTATTTATGATTTACACCCAAATTCTCAGAGAACGTATTCCTGCTTCCTGCCTGACTTGCAGAATCACATTTATTTTCTACGTTTCCATCCCAGACGCGTACCAGACGGCCAGACCCCCAGGTTTTCTGACCGAGGAGTTTGATGGACGGATATAACTGTGTATCATCGGCATATTGATAAACCTGTAGGAGGTTTAGGCCCTTATTAGGAGGAAGAATGAAGTTTAGAGATGTCATCAGCTCAGACAGAACCTGAACTGATGGGACGACACCGCTGAACTACTTCCTGTCACTGGACAAGAGGCAACAGACAGCAGGAACGCAGCCATCATCCAGCTCCACAGATCTCCACCTGACAGACGGAATATGGAGGTGAAGACAACTGTCGTGATGTTGCTGCTGCTGATAGGAATGATGGGTAAATCAAGTGGGTCGAACATGATTTTATTTTGAGTCACCATGCTGACTTCCCTTTCAGCTTACAATCATTCAGTAAATGTCAGATTAAAGGTTGTAGAAATGTGGTTTAAGTGTCATTGTAATTCGCAGACTCCCATCTTCCTCGTCCTAACCTTCACCAGATCATGTGACTTAAGGTGACCAATTGGATGTGAGGAACCAGCTTAGAAGATCTGGCGTATTTTTGTGATATTTCTATTCACGTATTTGTAACTAAACATCCTAGAAAGGTGTTCTGAACATCACTCCATCTCACTCTGACCAGATCCTGTGACTCACAGAAACCAACAGGATGCAGAGAAGTCAGGTGGTGTGATTGATTTTTACCGATAGGATTTTTGCAAATTTATTTTGAAACAAAAAGGAATTTTTTCTACTAATTTACTAAATACTCCTCGGAGTATTACACCACGGACATTTTTTTCTAAAATCAGTGAATATGTCAAAAAAAGAGAATAACCCCTCAGACCTCAGAGGGTTTTCTATTGTGATATATATATAATGATTCAGGCATATACACAACCTCACTTCTGAAGCAATTTAATTTATAACGTGAGCGAAGAACAAGGGCTGGGACTTAAGAGCATGGCAGTATGGGTATTTCTTATTTGTGCCGAGGGGGATTATGGGAGTTACTCAGTGCTAAAAATAGTTTAGCTTGCCTAAACTAAGCACTAGGCTAAATGCTAAGATAGCGCTAACTAGGAGGTCTGCTGAGTAGCAGGAGAGCTAACATCCCGTCCCAGAAGCACAAGCAGGAGTGGTAGACTGTTAGAATTCCTAAACAACTAAAACATGGAGGAGGTGAACACTGGAGTGTAGATACGTCGTGGAAGACTTGCGGGCCAGTGTTTGGGCAAGGCTCCAACAATAGTCTCTCGGACGCAGGCAGTGTTTGAACGAATATATAAAAATTGTGTTTGGATTCAATTCCATGTTAACCAAAGTCGGGTTCAGCCACGATTTAACATTTAACATGATGCTTTCAGGATATTCAAGATTAATCATTTTCAGCATAAGCCTATGCTTACATTTATTAGAACCCAGCACCTGGTTCTTTGTTGGTGGGAAGGAGGCTTCTGATGAATGCATGAGGCCATTCAGTGTATCAGTGATGAGCCTGTTACGTGGTTTTGTTTTCATCATGTTCACTTTGGTAACTGCTGGTACCCTTGTCGTTATTAACCCGTGCCCAAACCTATCGGTTTGGAAACCAGTTTTGTGTTCCGCATACTCCCTGGCACAACCCTCCCCATTTATCCCGGGCTTGGGAACTTAGAGGTGAACCGGATTGTGACTCCTCTGTGGCGTGGTTCATGGACAAACACTGCAGTAAGTGCATACAGCTCCCTGCTGCAGCCAAAGTTTTTGTCTTTGGTCAAAATGTTCCAATTTCTGGAACATTTTGGTTACATTGGCTATCCAGCTGAGCCAAATGGAGAGTTTTCCTGCTCCTATCCCACAAGAACTGAAGAATAACGTTTACTTTGTAGTTTTTCAATCAAATTTGATGCAGTAGTGATATCTGGAAATCCCTTCTGAGCCAGCTGCCCCCCTACCTGGCCCCGGATAAGTGGAAGAAGATGGATGGATGGATTGATGCAGTAGTTATCAAGGAGTTTCTGAGCATATAAATTGTTTTTTTTTCATGGTCTTGCCGTAATATAATGATGTTATAGCCTTTTTTTAATCTAAAAAGAACAGACAGGTATATAATTATTGATATTTACTCACACATTGTAAAAGGTAGGATATTAGTGACACTGAAATGTAATTATTTAGATCTTTCCTGTCCGTAGACATCAAGGTTATTCAAATACTCTAGATAGTTGTGGAGCTATTTTAACTTTATTTTGATATTGAGATAGGTAGCATCATCAGCGAGTTAGAACTTTGTTAACATCCATCTATATCTTTTATCTCAAGTCTGATGTTTTCTGTTTCACTGAGATACGAATCGATTTGCTCTAAGTAACGGTTAAAGTTCATCGCTCAGAAAATATCTGCCTTTCTGGTTTTTCTACTACAAAGTTGGCCGGATACAAGTTTAAAATCAGATGGCACGGAACTTAGAGAGCAAAAGCCATATTGTGATGCCACTCATCCAAACGGTTTATTATCTTATTTGAAATGCTGAGAAACACGTAACGACACCGACATTTAATCACCTCTAGGTTTTTCCTGTGGGCAAAACAGAAAAACCCACGGGAGTGAAAACATAAATATACAAAAAAGAATTTACTTCACTGAAGATGAATGAATAACTAATTACTTCTTTTTTTTTAAATTAAAAGCAAGGAAAACTAATGAGCAGTGATCACAACAGTTAACATAAATTCAGTCAGTCCTGGTGCGTTCTGGAGAACCTGGAAAATTTCTTCCATATCACAATAACTTGTTTACAAATTCCACCCATTTTCGTTTCTATCAGGAACTCCAGCATGATGATCTGCTGGGTTTACGGTCTGAGTCTGTGATTTTACGGAGGGACAGGAAGCAGAAAAATAATTCCTGACTCCGCCCCTTGATCAGGAGCCTTAATAGTTCATAACGGCACCACTGGAGACCAGTGGGTTCCAGTTATATAATGTTGTCTTCCTCTTCCATGTTCATCGGTCTGGCAGACCGGAGCCCCAGTGAGGCTGATCCAAACATTTGGAATCATCGCTCTGTGGGCTGGTCTACATCTGGTCCCTCTTTCACATTATTCCATAAGTTTCTCCTCAATATATAAACCTTCATTCTGATCAGTATTCAGTACGCTTATTCTTTTTGAATATGTTTACATCTGGACAACTTTATCCGGTGTATTTAGTCTCAATGCCTTTGCAGCAGTTCATCAATTCACTCAACAGTTTTCATAAAAATCACAAAAAACTGCAAGAAAGTGATCTCATAAGAAACTTGACATGAGCCTAATTACCGCAAGTGACCAGAGTCTCACTAATTACCGCAATTATTGTCATAATCTTCATTTCACAACCTAAATAACTACAGGGCAGTTAACGTAAATTTAGTTCAGCTGAAATCCTCATAATTTGCTTGTTCTAGGCGCAAAGATGATGTTTTGATGAACTTACTTACACCTTTATCTGGTTTAAATTTGTCTATGGCGCTCACTAGCACGCCGCCACAATGTGACATCACAGCTCCAAACGGTTTATTTCAAGTACTGCAACACACATAACGTCAATTTATTTTGATCGCCTCTAGGAAATGCCGAAAGCCTACCTCTGTGGACACTTTCCATGCAAATCCATCTATTAGTTCCTTCTGTAAACTCGCTAACAGACAAACAGACACGCAGAGGAGAAAACATAAACTCCTCCCTTCACGCAATGAACTCAATCAGTAACCATGGCAACGTGGCAATTCTCAATACACCAGAAACAGAAACAGTCTGTGTTGTACTGAGTAAAAGTCCAGGTCAGTAAGAGAAACATTTTCTGGACTCTGTCTTTCATGATTTGGATTTCGTGAAAGCTTGAAGATAAAATTCTTCTCATGATACTTGATTACTAATCCTTGAACATCTTGCAGGTGGTGCTCCGTGGAGGACTTGAGACCTCCGTCCACTTCTGACTTCAAATCCGAATGCTGCTGCTGTTAATCATAAACCTGATCTGACATCTTATGAAGTAAAAAATATAAACATTTTCCTGAGAGGTTTGTGGTATTCATAAACCAGTTGTGTGGTGGAAGTGAGAATATGAGCTGAGCTGGCATCCTGTGTCGAACTGGTGCTAGCTCTGTGGTCAGTGACTCACTTCCTGTTTGATACCCTGTTGTACATAGGTAGACTTAGGTATTGGGTACATGTATATATATTCATATTTTTGGTACTTATCTATTTCATTTTTTATCTTATTACATTTCTCAGGGGTATAACATATATATATATATATATATATATATATACATTCCACTCACCACTTATAGCATTTCTTTAGCTATCATGAACACATCACAACCATAGCTATCTGTGGCTAACATTAGCACATGTAAACTATAGCTGTCTGTGGCTAACATTAGCACATGTAAACTATAGCTGTCTGTAGCTAACATTAGCACATGTAAACCACAGCTTTCTGTAGCTAACATTAGCACATGTAAACTATAGCTATCTGTAGCTAACATTAGCACATGTAAACCATAGCTATCTGTAGCTAACATTAGCACATGTAAACCATAGCTTGGCTCCAGCTGAAGATAACACATCTTAAACCATACAGTCTTCCACCAACAGCAACAAGCGACAAACATCCAGCCACCGACTCTGTATTAAATTTATAAATATCATGCTTTCAGCAAAAAGGAAAAATATGATTTTATATTCACAATGCCCGGTCAGTCATTGTTAGCTAGCAACCTAGCATTCTAACAGCTTCTAAAAAGCCACCAAAATGCGAATGATAATTAGCCACAATTGTTATCTCTTTAGCTGGACTGATAGAAGATTGTTGTTAAAGAGAAAGTAAAGGAACAAGAACAGGTAAATAATTATTTGTACTGTACTGGCATCAGGGTCCACGTACTTTTGGCCCTGAGGTGCAGGGAGAGAGTCAGAGAGAGCGAGTCAGAGTGAAAGACAAAGGGGTGGGGGGTCTCACAGAGAAGGCGTGTGAGAGAAAGTGGAGGAAGCAGGTCGTCGAAAAAGATCAAAATTGATTTCATAAGGTGAATCAACCCACTGCTCATCAGCAGCAACCGTCTTCAAAACCAGATTTTATGAGAACGCTTTTTCAACTCCATGATGAAGTTTTGGGGATTTCTCTTCCTCATCGGTGAGTCAAAAAAACAAACTTTCCTTCATTTACTTTTAAATGTGTTCTAGTATGTAGCTGAATGACTCACTTTTCGTTTCTGGGTGCCAGAAGAAGTTTAGAGATGCAGATGGTGAATTATTCATTTGATTTGGTTTAAATGTGCAAAGATAATTCAGTCTAACCCACACTTCTCTGAAATAAGACAGGTGTTTATTCAATGTTCAGGAAATGATATCCTTCCTTCTTATGGTCAGGTTTGTGATAACTGTATCTTTTCGTTTTAAAAGTAACAATAACAAATATACAACTGAGAGTATGTGGCGTGAGATGATCTATTCATCAACCTTCAGAAATAATGGAGTGAAAATCTAAATTTATGTTTTTCATCATCGTCTATCTTGTTTGTCTCACACACAAGAAACCGTTCACTTGTCCGTTAGTGTCAGAGTCCATTCTAACGCCATTTCAAATCATCTCATGTCGTCAAGACTAGATCCAATCATAAAAGAGCAGATCAGAAGAAAATATTAGGTATAACGTGACACGACGGAATGTAAAATAAATTGAAACAACAATAATAGAGAAGAGCTAAAATATCAGAGAAGATGAGCTGAGCTGGAATGACATAAATGGAATAAAACAGAATAAGATCAACTACAGGTGAGATTAAAGGAGATGAAAGATAAAATGAGATGTAGTGTGATACGATGGTGGGAGATATCATGAAATGAAATGGAAGAAAAGGTCATTTATGCTTTATATGATTAAATGATATGAGCCGAGATGATATGCAATGGGATAAATGAGAAAACGCATGAGGTCAGAAAAGATGAGATGAAAGGAAATGAGAGAGAATGTCATACAATGAGAAAAATTGAATGAGATATACTAAAGAGATAATACCAGATAAGATGAAGTGAGATGAGATACGATTATGATAAGATATAATAAGAGAAAAGAGATTAGGTGAGAAGAAACGGTTAGATGAGATATGATAAAATTAAAATAGACATGAAAAGCGATATAATGAAAGATAATCTTAAACGAGATGAGGTGAAATGCAACATGATATACTAAGATATGAAAGGAGAACCAATTTGATAACATTAGATATATTGCGGAATCCCTTTCATAGATGTTCGGATGCAATGAAATAGAATAAAAAATATGAAACGCGATGAGCTGAAATGAACTGTCATACACTAAGACATTATGTTAAAAGGCTTTGTGATAAAAATGTGATTGGGTGATGTGAAATAGGACACAATATAAGAAACGATGAGCTGGGGAGAAATGAGAAACGACGGGATCAGATAAGATGAAATGAGAATAGACGTGACATTAGAAATGATGGGCGGAGACATGCGGTGGAGTCACCAGTTGATGAGATAAAGTGAGAAGATAAAATAAATGCTATGATATGAGTAAGACATTTATTATTACTTTTACTTCTGGTGCTTCACTATATATTGATTATAAAATATTGAACCCATGACTTCCTGTTTTAGCTGTTTCCATGATCACCATTCAGCTTCCAAAATCCAGTCCAGGTCCTGAATGAGAACGTCTTTCCCTCTGTGTCCCAATTCTAGTAACCGCTTCTGGTTCTGGAGAACCAAATGGATTCGGTGATCCAGCAAACCAGGACCTGCCAAAGACCACAGGTAGATAAGTTTGGATCAGGGAGGGCTCACTTCAAACTCTCAAGACCCTGAAGTTCTGACACGGCAGGAAGTGTTCAGTGTTACCATGGCAACTGGCGTTTACAAACAATAAGAACTGGTCTTAGCTGAAGACTAGTTAACCCCCCTCATCTACAAATACTAACTGTGCTACTACTTCTACACATACAATTACTACCACAACAAATACTAAAGCTACTGTTAGTAGTACTAGAAATATTTCCACTAGTTCTACCCCTACTACTATTAACACTACTACAAATACAACTACTACACATACCAATATTACTACTACAAATACAACTACTACAAATACCAATATTACTACTACAAACAATCTCATACTTGGCGAAACATATCCAAGACATCAAATACCGAGTCTTTTTCTTGGCCTAGTAAGAATAATTCCCAAAACTCTGATTGGATTTTCTGTTGAGATGTTTTCAGGGCGGTAACCCCTTTCTCTACCGAAGTAACTCTTATCGGAAATGAGGCCAAAATTACAGTTAGAAGAGAATAATTATTAAAATAAACTAAATAAAAAATGACATTTGAAATGCTGACATGTTTGGCCTTCAGAAAGCGCTGAGGATTCTCTCCTCCTCCCACTACTTCTTACTACTACAAATAGTACCACTGGTACTACTTAGAAATACTATGACTAGTAATAATTTTACCACTAAGGCTACTACTACCATTATAACCCCTATTACTACTACCATTAAAAATACACTACCACAACTACTACTTGTACCATTGATACAACTACTACGACAGACATTACAACTACCACTACTTTAAATTAAATTCTACCACTAACACTACTACTATTACTACTACAAATATTACCATTACTGCTACTACTACCACTACAATCACTGTTACTACTACAAATACTGCTACTACAACTACTACTAAAAACATTACCCCTACAAGAACTACTACTATAAGTCAAAATACTACCACTGCTACCACTACCACTACTACTGCTATTACAGATACTGCTACTACGCATACTACCATTACTACTAGCACTACTATTACTCCTAGTAGTACCACTGCTATAACTATCAAAATACTACCAGTACTGCGACTTCTACCACTGCCAACACTACTACTAACTTCTACAAATAATACTACTACTACTACTACTCCAACAACATATAGTACCACTCCTACTACCACAAATACTACCACTTGTAGTATTACTTCTACTACAAACGCTACTACCACTACTAATATAAATACTAGGACTACTACTAACATTACTACAAGCTCTACTACTACTACTACAGATACTACCTCTATAACTACTATTACAAATACTACCACAACTACTAATACAACTATAAGTACTACCATTACTAGGAGTAGCAGTGCTACAAATACCCCTGCTACTACTACTGCTACCATTTATGCGTTTCTCCTACATTCCTGACAGAAGACCCCGCCTCCTCGACTCAGACTCTGACTCCGCCCTCAGCGTCTGGAGCTGTAACTGGAAGTTCTCGGCCTGAGCTGACCTCGCCGACTCCTCAAAGCCAAACACCGACCACGGAGAACACGACCATAGTAACTACCCATTTATCAATCACCCCGGATGTTTGATCTTTGTCGGATGTGTCTATAAAAATCACACGATTCTGCATACATCATTGTTTTGTGTCACAGAGCAAAAGCATACTGTCTAAATCTTGCATTGTTATAGCAACGGGGATTTTTTCAGGGTAAATTAAGGGACCTTGAGACAAGGTGAATTACGAAGCAGGAAATAAATCATTCAAATGATTCATTCAAATACAGTCTGTTAACTCTCTCTGACATCTCTTACAGACCCGAGACCAAACGACAACCACAGACAAACGCAGTGTCACCACACAGGAAGTGAACTTCAGCACAGCAGCGCTGGAGACATTTACCACTGCTGGGAAAGAAGGTGATTCTGCTGATGTGACAGTTAAAGTTTCCATGCAACAGGCCGATCCTCTGTAGCACTAGTTGATTTATTCCTGTGTTCAATCAGATTCTCTCTGTTTTGTGAAAGTTTAAATCTTTGGAGACACTGCTCTTTGCATCATGGGAGCCACTTGAAGTGGTTCCGGCATGTGCGTCACCCTTTGCTCCTCCCTCTTCTTGAAATACGTATTCACAACAGCCGTTTCCATCCTTTTCGCCCCACCTATCACCATTTGACCTTCCAGGTTCCTGTCCTTAACATCAAACCTGCCCATCTCCTTTTCATCTCCTCTGTTCCCTTCTCCAACATGCCCATTGAAGTCTTCACCGGCCACCACTCCCTCACCCTTGGGAATAATCTCTATCACTCCATACAACTCAATCCAGAAGTTTTCTTTCTCCACTAACTCACAACCAATTTGTTGGGCATAAGCGCTGACGACATTCCTTATCACACCTTCATTTCAAGAACACTCTTCACATACTCCTCTTTCAGGATCACTCTTCTACATCCTCACCATGATAAAACAGTGTGTACCATCCTCCAATGCTTCTAGACTTGCTGCCTTACGTAGATATACTGGATACGCAGTATATGTACTTTTCTCTCCCCATCATATCAACTAGCATCCTTGTGGTTAACAATGGCTGTAGCAATTTTGTTTTATCCAGGGCCCGTTCTTGTTTGTTTGGGAATCAGTTTCCTCTTACGACTTGATCTCTTACAACTTGATTTGGCATAGATCTTTGTATCAGTAGTAATACTATATCACTACTACAACTACAGATAAAAAAATATTACTATTACTGCAGAAACTACTACTACTACCATTACTACTTGATATAGATCCTGCCGTCTACATGAGGACATAACTGCAGAACATACGTCCCAGTTTGATGTTCATCTTTCTGATGCCTTCAGATCTTTTCTTCATGGGTCATTCTCTCTCACCTCACCGCTACTATAACTACTACTACCAATACTTTAACTACTACTACCACTACTATAACTACTACTACCAATACTTTAACTACTACTACCACTACTTTAACTACTACTACCACTACTATAACTACTACTACCAATACTTTAACTACTACCACCGCTACTATAACTACTACTACCAATACTTTAACTACTACTACCACTACTATAACTACTACTACCAATACTTTAACTACTACTACCACTACTATAACTACTACTACCAATACTTTAACTACTACTACCACTACTTTAACTACTACTAC
>VRLP01006508.1:0-25000 GCA_009660295.1 Lophius piscatorius
GTGTGTGTGTGTGTGTGTGTGTGTGTGTGTGTGTGTGTGTGTGTGTGTGTGTGTGTGTGTGTGTGTGTGTGTGTGTGTGTGTGTGTGTGTGTGTGTGTGTGAGCATCACATCATCCCAATAATCTATGTTTTATTACATTCATGTCGGCCATCAGTGATCGAATCTCCTGCCCTCCTCAGTCTCTCTCTCTCTCCCTCCCTCTCTTGCTCTCTCTCTCCCTCTCTTGCTCTCTCTCTCTCTCCCTCCCTCTCTCTCTCTCTCTCTCTCTCTCTCTCTCTCTCTCTCCCTCTCTCTCTCCCTCCCTCTCTCCTTCTCTCCCACTCTCTCTCCCTCTCTATCCCTCCCTCTCTCTGTCTCCCTCTCTCTCTCTCTCTCCCTCTCTGTCTCTCCATCTCTCTCTCTCCCTCTCTCTCTCTCTTTCTCCTCATTCAGCTCATGACGACTCCCCTCTCATTTCCACCATTTTGCCTCCTTCTCGCTAAGCTCATGCCCCGCCTCTGGCCGGAACCTCCCCCCAGCCTCCCCGTCAGCTCCGCTGGCTTCGGATGAGCAATGAAGGCAGAAATAGGATTTAGTGGTAGTCCGTCTTTTTAAATGATGTTCTGAGCCTCAGGAGGTGAATCGACTCAAACCATCGGCAGGGAGGCGTCGCCTCTCCTCTTCTTCTGGCTCCACTCACTGTTTAACTTTGGGATTGATGAGGTTCATCTAATAGGATTTCATGAAACGTGATACACCACATGGCATCAGTCGAACATCCCATAATAAACACGCTCCCGCTCACATTCAGCGCAGGGGCTCCGTCCTGCTCGCGGTCTTTAGTCACGCTCAGGAACGTGGGAATTAACCCACTTTTCTCACACGACGTACTTCCTGAGTTTCTCTTTCAGCTCTAATCCCATAATGTATCCAGAATAATCTCGACACTCGTTAACGGAACGCGCGAACGTTTGCCGCTAGCATGTGAACAGAATCTATTTTTAGCTGAATAGCTCCTGTTTCAGGAGAAGTGGGTTGAAAACAGGGAAATTTAGATGTTAGAGCAGAAACATGAACGTTGATGCTGGAATCTTCTTTTTCTTCTTCCTCTTCTCCTCTCCTCTACTCCTCACAGTAACAAAAACACCAACAGTCCAGGTAGATCCTCTTTAAAGTCCACTCTGTCCTCCAATCCCTTATTAACTATCAACGCTGAACTATTTTCTCTTTGAAAGAGATTCCTTTCATGTTCTAGGAAAAAAGGTTAATGATCAAATTCCTTTTCTGAGAGTGAAGTGGGAATATGTGATAGGTTTGACCCAGAACACATAATTCCTGCCTCACATCAAACCTTCTTTCTCCACACACCAGCCGATCTCTGGTCCACAGCCGGACGCAGGATAGCTGACCGCGCCGGCATGGAACGGCTGACTCAGCAGTTGTGAACCGTATCAATAAACCAGAGGATTAATTATAGATGGCAAAGACATGGAGAGGCCAATTTATGAAGCATGTTTGTGTGATATGTCATACGGCAGAGATGAATCCTCTTTACGTGAGAGTTAGAGAACAAAATAGAGACAAACACTCACAACGTCATTATGTGCAAGAAACAAAATGTGACTGGATAAAGACTCTCCGAGGATCACAGCTAGAGGTCAGAGGTCAGCTGAATCTTGGGCTCAGAAAGTCTCCCTAACCGCCATCAGATGGCGCCGACACCAACACCAGCTGTTTGGGAGGGTATCAAGAAAAAAGTCTCTGCTGTCGTCCACACACAAGCTAACGCTGCTACAAGCTAACGCTGCTACAAGCTAACGCTGCTACAAGCTAACGCTGCTACAGTTTGACAAACACCACTGGGACTTTCACTGGAACAAGGTCAGAGGTCAGATGAGACCAAAGTAGAGCTTTTTGGCTACAAACATCTGAGAAAGGTTCTGGACATCTTGTTAAAGACATGGTTCCATGGACTCCATCAAACACCAGCAGATACTGGATGAAGACCTAAAAGCCTGTGAGGAACCTTAAAGTGGGTCGTGGTTGGACCTTCCAGCAGGACAATGATCTGAAGATCACCTCAACATCAACCCAAGAATGGTTCAGAGGTCACAGAATAAAGGTTCTGACATGACCATCCCAGTCACCTGACCAGAACCCACCAGAACATCTGTGGAATGTGCTGCAGAGGAGAGTCCACCAGCGTGGACCTCAGAACCTGAAGGAGGTGGAGAGTTTCTGTATGGAGGAATGGTCTCAGATCTTCTTCATGTGTCCTCAGACCTCCTCACAGACTACAGAAGGAGACTCAGGATGTTAGTGGCAAAAGGGGGCGGAGCTAAACATTAAATGCAGGGTGATTTAATAATTGTGTCACACAGTTTTATTAAGTTTGTTTCTTGAGTTTTATGTTAGATTGAAGGGAATCATTTGAATTAAAGATGATGGGTATAGATGATAAATACATTTCTTTATAGCGTTTTTAAACGAGCCAATAATTCTGGGGGTTCTGTTCCCTTCACCAAACGTGAGAAAGGTCTCGTCTCCTTCATCTGCCTTCCATCATCCCCACCCTCTCATTTCATCCACACAGCCACACTGAGTCTCTTTCAGAGGGGCTCAAAGGGGGCTTCTCTTCAGGGCTTCTGAGGCTGAGGGTTCCAGTGCCAGTGAATGTAAATGAGCCCCCCCTCACTGAACAGCCCCCCGCTACCCGCCCACAGAGCAGGATTATGGCGAGAAGGAATAGACAGAAAGAGGCGGAGGATATTCACTGTGGGGCAGGCTCCTCCTCTGGTGGGAGGAGTCTGCTGATACCTTCACGTATGAATTGAAGACTTGGACCTGATCACATCACTGTGTCTCCAGAGTCTTCATCTCAACGGGATCTAATAATAACAACTATAATAATTATAATGATAATAATAATCTTTCCTTTATTTATCACATGTGACATAGAAGTTACATAAAGTACGTGGTGAATTTTCAGCAACCATCCATCCACCCATCCATCCATCTCCCCATCCATCCACCAACCAATCCATCCATCCACCCATCCATCCATCCACCCATCCATCTATCCACCCATTCATCCATCCATCCACCCATCCATCCATCTATCCATCCATCTCCCCATCCATCCACCAACCAATCCATCCTTCCACCCATCCATCCATCCACCCATCCATCTATCCACCCATTCATCCATCCACCCATCCATCCATCCATCTATCCATCCATCTCCCCATCCATCTACCAACCAATCCATCCATCCACCCATCCATCTATCCACCCATTCATCCATCCACCCATTCATCCATCCACCCACCCATCCATCCATCCATCTATCCATCCATCCATCCATCTATCCATCCATCTCCCCATCCATCCACCAACCAATCCATCCATCCACCCATCCATCTATCCACCCATTCATCCATCCACCCATTCATCCATCCACCCACCCATCCATCCATCCATCCGTCCATCTTTTCCACTTTTCTGGGTCAGGTCTCAGCGGCAGCAGGATAAAAAGGGTTTTCCAGATGTCACTCTCCCCAGACAAACTCTCCAGCTCATCATTTCAAGAAACGTTGCATAAGTTTGAACAACTCTTCAGTTTCTGACGACTTATAGTCTGGGATAAAGGAAGAGTCTGATCAGCTGTAAATGTTTAAAGAAAATAATAATTTATTGCTAAAATCACAGGAAGTTGGACAACAAGAGCAGCGAGACGCGGCGTCTTCCTGTCAGCTGATGGTTTCAGGACATCAGCGGTCCGAGGGTCTCGTCTCTCACGTTCCTCCAGACATTGTCTTCTTCTGAAATCATCTTATTCACGCTCTTCGCTCCATACAGGACATTTTAAAGATAAGAAAAGTCATTTTGGAAACCATTCATTCCCATCATCGGGGCAGAAAATGATCCTTCGGTTAGTCTTCAGGCGAGGACGTCGATTCTTCCCTCCACCCTACTTCTCATCAGGGTGGAGGGAAACGAAGGGCAGATGCTTATAAATGCAGACGCGGGGATTTCCTATCGATTCAGAAATATTACAAATGGATTTTCTACATGCTAGTTAATGATGTAACGTTGGAAGACGGACGGAGGGACGGACGGCGGCGCCACGATAAGAATGTCTGCTTTGGCCCGTGGCGTCCCCCAGGGCTCCATCCCTGGCCCCTTACTCTTTGGCATCTACATGCTTCCACTGGGTCACACTCTAGGAGTAAAGTCCAAAGCCGTACTTTTGTAAAAGTATACGGTTATTACCAGCAGAGGTGCTAAAAGGGTCGATGTAAAATAAGTCATGGTGCGGTAAAATAAGTAGAAGATAAAAGGTTATAATGAGACAAGATGTCTTTAAATCGAATCCTTCTTCTTAACATAAGGGGGGGCGTTATCCTCTAAGATGAGATCATTTTTCTTTTAAACCAAAAATAGGACTTTACCTGGACACGAGACTTGTTTTTTCACTTTCTCAGAATTCCTTTTCTGCAGTGCAGCCTCTTACTTTGAAGCAGCTGTGAGATGAAGACGATCATTTCCTGCTCGCTGTGAGTTCCATGAATGCTCCTGCAGCATTCTTCTCAGATCTTCTCAGACCTTCCTCCATCATTAGTTCGCCTGAACAACGATCGCTAATTATGTGAGGAAGATGTGGAACCTGGTATCCGTCTGTGACTCTGCTGCTCCTCCTATTTCCTGTCTGCGTTTCTCTTTTCTTATTAATTACAGGATAAGTTCACGTCTTTAGAGCTCAGAGTTTACTCGTCACAAAGACCAATGTTTCCAGTGATGACAGGCGTCGAGGGTTCATTCGTCTGGAAATTCAGTCGACGCTGCCGGGCGTCAAATAAACGAGGTTTTAAAATCAAATGTTCATGAAAGTAAAAAAAATTTAAATGAAAACTGTTAAAAATTGTCATTTTCTATAAAATCTTTAAGTTCAACC
Source organism: Lophius piscatorius (assembly GCA_009660295.1). Classification (NCBI taxonomy): domain Eukaryota; kingdom Metazoa; phylum Chordata; class Actinopteri; order Lophiiformes; family Lophiidae; genus Lophius; species Lophius piscatorius. The sequence goes on from VRLP01006508.1 coordinate 4,935, forward strand.
GGATTGTTTGTTTTTTTACCAGGAGTTTTTGGAATCTTAAAGGTGTTTTCTCCAGGAAACATCTCACCTGTCTGTGGAGGAAACGCTGCAGCTCCAGGTGACGCATCAGATCAGACCAGGCTGCTGCCGTGGAGGCGGAGTCTCAGCCGTCCTGAAGCGTTGAAGCGACTCGTTTCTCTCTGTTGTTTCTGATCTCAGCGCCGCTCAAGAGTCTTTTTCTGTTTTGTGCGCGACAAATTAGAACAAATGTAAAATCTCTCATGACTTCATGACGGCGTGTCAGAAGATAAGCCCACCGTTATTGTAATGCTCAGCTGGCGCTCATTCGCTCTCATACGGAAGAACAGTCGAGGGAGGAGTCAAAGCTCGACCTTCTGGTAGAACATGTTCTTAGAAAACTCTTTACTGGTATTAGACGGTTCTGGTCGTGTCGTGTTATCAACAGAAATGTGTTTAGTGATTCTTCACACGCTTTAATTCACCCAAAGACCTCCTACTTATGGAATAGGACCAATCCTGCCTCTTCCTCAGTGTCTTTGTCTCTGGTGTCCCGCAGGGCTCCATCCTCGGCCCCTTACCCTTCAGCATATAGATGCTGCCACTGGGTCAGATTATAAACCGTCTTATCCAACCTCAAAGCCCACCGGGCTCATAGAACTCTTTTATGACCTCAGACGGTACCAGCCTGTAAACCGTATGATCACCAGTCTCACTTTGTGTTCTGGTTCTGGTGGGTTTGGCCCACGAGGCCCAAACGTTAGTCGTTAGAGCAAGGCTAAAATAAATCCATGGAACCGAGTTTAGTCAGCTGTGATTCTGTTTGTTCCCTCTTCCTGGTTCTTCCTGGTTCTTCCTGGTTCTTCCTGGTTCTTCCTGGTTCTTCATGTTGTGATTGTATTACAAAAAGGTTCCCGCTCAGCTGAGGACATCAAAGAGATGTCGGCCGCATTCCAAGTCTGGAGGGATTTTTCTTTTTTGTTGCTTATTCAAGAAAACATCATTTGTTTTTATATCCTGTCCTGCTGCTCAGTCTGGTCAACTCACAACAACAACAACAACAACAGCAACAACAGCTGTTGTTCTTAAAGGTGCTTAAGAATAACGTTTCAGCTCGTGCTCAGTGTCTGATGTCAAACTGAGAGGAGGCAGGAGGAGAGCAGGAGGAGGCAGGAGGAGAGCAGGAGGAGAGCAGGAGGAGGGCAGGAGGAGAGCAGCAGGAGGAGGCAGGATAAGGCAGGGGGACAGCAGGAGGAGGGCAGGAGGAGGCAGGAGGAGTGCAGGAGGAGGCAGGAGGAGAGCAGGAGGAGAGCAGGAGGACAGAAGAGAGGAGCAGTGCGTTACGTGTCAGGAGGAGGGGGGGGTCTAAGGCCCCCATGCAGAGACACAAGCCACGGTGATCTTTGATCAGACAGGAAGTTATTACAGGAACCAGCAGGAAGTGGCCCAGAGGTTGAACATCCAATCGGATCGTCCGATCTGTGTTTTCTCACGGACGAGGAAAGAAAAATGAAATCCTGGCTGAGCCTGTCAACGCGCTGATCGCTCGACATAACCAGCTCCCTCCACATTTTTCTTGTTTTCCTTCACCTGCTCCTCCTCCTCCTCCTGGTGTCTCTTCAAAGGTTAGCTCCATGAGGAGATGAGGAGCGCTTATGCCTCTGCTGACTAAACTACAAATGTCAAACCGCTTGAATTCAGGCTTTTCTTAACCTGGCCCCTATCTCTACTATAAGGAGAGAAACAGTATGTGCAGCTCCGTCGGGAGCAAAGCATCATGGGGGATGGCGTAGGAGTCTGTCCAGTCATCCGTCACGGCTGGAGCAGGAGAATCATTGTGTTGACCAGAGGGAGATTCTCCTCACAGCAGGAGAAAGGTTCAGATCTCCAGGGGGTGATTAGTTCAACAGGAATAAACGCTCTGTTCTACTCCCACTCCTTCTACTACTCCTCCTTCTACTACTCCTCCTTCTACTACTCCTCCTTCTCCCACTCCTTCAACTACTCCTCCCCCCCACTCCTTCAACTACTCCTCCTTCTACTCCTCCTTCTACTCGTTCTCCCACTCCATCTACTACCCCTCCTTCTCCCACTCCTTCTACTACCTCTCCTTCTCCCACTCCTTCTACTACTCCTCCTCCCCCCACTCCTTCAACTACTCCTCCTTCTCCCACTCCTTCTACTACTCCTTTTACTACTCCTCCTTCTTCTACTACTCCTCCTTCTCCCACTCCTTCTACTACTCCTTTTACTACTCCTCCTTCTTCTACTACTCCTCCTTCTCCCACTCCTTCTACTCCTCCTACTCACCTCCCGTTTCTGCCAGCCTGTATGTTTCTGACACTTTTGTGCGCGTCGTCGTCTCTGGTGCTCGTCATCATCGTCATCGTCATGGTTTCGGTCAGACTGACAGTCTCGGTTCTCTTTCTATCTAGAGCGGGTCGTTTGTTTCTTTGGTGTTTCCTCTCAGCCGTTGATCGCTTTGATGAGTTCTGAGCCGTGTTTACACGAAGGTTGAATATGTTGTTATTACCTTTAGGATTTCTTCTCCTTCTTCGGTCACACCATGAAACGTGAAGGTTGAAGCTGAAAAGGTCACTGTTTGACACTTGAAGCTCCCCCTAGTGAGTAAAACCTGAACTATTAATAATGGTGACATCTATCAGTCAGACAACAACGGCCTGAAAACCTTTGGTGATAAAACTCCACCTAGTGGAAATATGAAACCGACCTTTCCCAAAATCCATCCAGTTCTTCCTCGCACTGATGTAGACCCCAAGTGTTCGTGAATATAAATATTGATATAATCCATTCATTCATTCTTCCTCCTGTGCATGTACCGCCGCAGCAGCTCGTCTTCCTCAAACCCACAGCGTGTCGGGTTTAGAGGAAGAGGAGCTGCGTTAGCTCAGCGTGACAGAACAGAGCTACCGGGTCAGAAACAAGAACATGGCGCCCCGAGTCCAACGTCCTTCTTCATGTGTTTCCTGTTGAAGAGTTTGTCACGTGACTTTAAAGTCTAAAGTGACATAAAACTGTTACTTTCATCTAAATAATTAAATGTACAAGTATTTCATTACAAATTATAAGACTCACACACGAAGCCCCTGATTGGATGTCAGACACAAACCAGATGCATGATGGGATTCCCAGGAGACAGCTAGCATCATGCTAATGATAACGCTAACTAACTGTTATTACAAAACTTAAACCAGTTATAAAACTAGATGTAGACACACAGTCACATGATCACACAAGAATATACAAATATTAGTAGAAGTATATTATAAAACTCTCAGAAATGTATTTTATGGAACGGTCGGATGTTTAGCTGCGATCGTTCCTCCGGTACCGGTCGGTACCAGATGAAATGACGGAGGTCGTTTTGCAGCTGCGGCTCTAACGATCTGAGACAGCCTCATCCGTCTCTGTCCGCTAACTTTGTACCGACCCGGAGATCCGATTACTCATGAGTCTGCGGCGAGACGGACGCATCAGAACACGTGACCCAGAGCACGTGACCCAGAACCCAGAAGAGAATCTGTACCTTCAAGCAGTTTCAGCTCCCTCAGAGTTATAGATGAACATTATTCTTCTGGTTTCCTGGTTCTGAGGTTCCAGCTCGGCGAGATCCACTGATTGATTCAGAACTTCTTCCAATCACATCATTTAATAGAACCCTCCGAAAAAATGTCTTTATAGTTTAAACCTCCGACACAGAAGTGAGACTGACGGTTACATCTCCTCAGCGCTCACATGTGTGTGTGTATGAGTGTGTGTGTGTTCATGTATGTGTTTGTGTGTGTGTGTGTGTGTGTGTGTGTTCGTGTTTATGTATGTGTGTGTTAGTGTGTTCATGTATGTGTGTGTGTTCATGTATGTGTGTGTGTGTGTATGAGTGTGTGTGTGTTCATGTATGTGTTTGTGTGTGTGTGTGTGTGTGTTCGTGTTTATGTATGTGTGTGTTTATGTATGTGTGTGTTAGTGTGTTCATGTATGTGTGTGTGTTCATGGATGTGTTTGTGTGTGTGTGTGTGTGTGTGTTCGTGTTTATGTATGTGTGTGTTTATGTATGTGTGTGTTTATGTATGTATGTGTTAGTGTGTTCATGTATGTGTGTGTGTGTGTATGTGTGTGTGTGTATGAGTGTGTGTGTGTTCATGTATGTGTTTCTACGTGTTTGTGTGTGTGTGTGTGTTCGTGTTTATGTATGTGTGTGTTAGTGTGTTCATGTATGTGTGTGTGTGTGTGTGTATGTGCGTGTGCGTGTGTGTGTGTATGTGTGTGTGTGTGTATGTGCGTGTGTGTGTGTGTGTGTGTGTGTGTGTGCTTATTGTCTGGGAAGAAGTGGAGCCACTCTGAATTTTTACGTAACAGCCTTCAAAGAGAACGGGTGTCGGCCGACAGCACAGACACGGCCAAACACAAGGGGAAGAAGATGAGAAGAGAGAGGAAGATGAAGGAAGAGGCTGTATAATTGGCACGAACATGCATCCCATAATTCTACAATTTTAACTCCTATCTTTTGTCTTTACTTCTTTTGTCTTTACTTCATCTGAACAAGTCAGACAACAACTCACTGTGTGTGTGTGTATACATGTGTGTGTGTGTGTTCATGTGTGTGTGTGTGTTAATGTATGTGTGTGTATACATGTGTGTGTGGGTTTGTATGTCTGTGTGTGTGTGTGTGTGTGTGTGTGTGCATATACATTTGTGTGTGTGTATACATGTGTGTGTTTGTGTGTGTGTGTTTGTATGTCTGTGTGTGTGTGTGTGCGTGTGTGTGTGCATATACATTTGTGTGTGTGTGCGTATGCATGTGTGTGTGTGTGCGTATGCATGTGTGTGTGTGTGCGTATACATGTGTGTGCGTATACATGTGTGTGTGTGCGTATACATGTGTATGTGCGTATGCATGTGTGTGTGTGCGTATACATGTGTGTGTGTGTGATGTCTGTGTGTGTGTTTGTGTTCATGTATGTGTGTGTGTTAGTGTGTGCATGTATGTCTGTGTGTGTTTGTGTGTGTGTGTTTTAGTTTGTATGTCTGTGTGTGTGTGTGTTAGTTTGTATGTCTGTGTGTGTGTGTGTGTTCATGTGTGTGTGTTAGTGTGTTCATGTATGTGTGTTTGTGTGTGTGTGTGTGTGTTAGTGTGTTCATGTATGTGTGTATGTGTGTGAGTGTGCGTATACATGTGTGTGTTCATGTGTGTGTGTTCATGTGTGTGTGTTAGTGTGTTCATGTATGTGTGTTCGTGTGTGTGTTAGTGTGTTCATGTATGTGTGTGAGTGTGCGTATACGTGTGTGTGTGTGTTTGTGTGTGTGTGTGTGTGTGTGTATACATGTGTGCGTATACATGTGTGTGTGTGTTAGTGTGTTCATGTGTGTGTGTTAGTGCGTTCATGTATGTGTGTTCATGTATGTGTGTATGTGTGTGAGTGTGCGTATACATGTGTGTGTGTGCGTTTGTGTGTTCATGTGTGTGTGTTTATGTGTGTGTGTTAGTGTGTTCATGTGTGTGTGTTCATGTGTGTGTGTGTGTGTGTGTGTTCATGTGTGTGTGTTTGTGTGTGTGTGTTCATGTATGTGTGTAGATGTGTGTGTGTGTTCATGTATGTGTGTAGATGTGTGTGTGTTCATGTGTGTGTGTTCATGTATGTGTGTTCATGTGTGTGTGTGTGTGTTCATGTGTGTGTGTTAGTGTGTGTGTGTTAGTGTGTGTGTGTTAGTGTGTGTGATGTCTTGAGGGAGTTGATTGGAGGTGGGATACGGTTCTTGCCCTCTCTTCTGCCTCCTCAGCTCCTCTGATTGGGAAGCGTTCCAAAAGGCCGTTTCCTTCTCTGGTTCTGATTCTCTCTGTTGGGCTACAACGAGCCCCTCGCTGCTAAAAGCTGTCAATCAAGCTCAGTTTTTACAGTTCTTCTCGGCGGTCTGCCCTGTTGATTGCCTGAATCTGTTCTCTGTTTCTTTGAGGCGCCTGTTGGTCCAAAACTTTGCTAATATTTGTCAAAGTTTTGACTTTCTGTGCATCAGTCAGGATTTCTCCCTGTGCTTCCAGGATTAATCTCCTTCATGTCCTCTTCTTCTTCGTCTTCTTCCTCTTTCGGCTCCTCCCTCTCGGGGTCGCCACAGCGGATCAAGCGTTTCCATCCATGGGTTCATACCAGGGCCGGTTGTAAACCCGAGCCTCGACCAATCCGCTTTCAGTTTCTCGGTTTCTTCTCTATTCAAATCTCCAGTTTGTGATTATTGTTTTACAGATGATGAAGTTTTATGCGTTTCAGATTAAAATAACGATTATGATGCCAGAGACACGTCCTCCACTTCATTCAGAGAAGAAGTGTGTGTGATCTAAAGTACTACTAATTACTTTAAATAATGATATTTAAAGTAATTAGTAGTATTTTACTGATATTTTACTCAATGGGGAAGTTTTTTTTTCTGTAAAAATATTGTTTCTGTTCAATCGGGGGTTTGCTTGTACAATGCAGGGGATTGGGGTCTTTTGTGGGGATGTTGTTCCTGTTATCTTGGACGAGTGTGTCTGAAATGGAAAGTTTGAACAGAAGCTTTCCATTTTTGGGCCTTTTGGGCCTCCTCTGCATGAAGTCGCCTCCTTCATGCCGAGGAGGTGGTTAAAAAGGCCTCCATGAAACGATATTTGAGTTTTAGGTGGTAAAATGTAAAACTTCGACGTCTCAGCTCAAACGTAAACGTGATTCTGCAGAAGTTTTATTACTTGTCAAAGACAAAGTTTTCATTCCATTAGTCGCCATAAGTCATTTTGTGATTAGGTTTTACATCAGCAATAAAGGAATTCCTCCGCTGCCTGATTATTTCTAGATGGAAACGCTTTAACTTTCACTTCTTTCATGCCAAACTCCAAAGACGGAGCCTGAATTCACCCGTTCACCGACCAGCTGTGTGACATCATTTAATATTTACCTAGGGCTTCATTTCACGAGTCTCTGGCTGCAAAACGGAATGTTTATTCAGGCTGACTCTGTTTTTAGTGAGTTTGTTTGAAGTTGAGACATCATTTAGTATCAAATCCAAGAAAGCAGCTGCAGGTCTGATTGTTTTAACTCCTTCAGAAATAATGTGACGTTCCGTCTCTCTGTTCCTCAGAGCTTTCAAACGTACCTTCTTCTGTTTCTGTGAACTCATGTCAAATATGGTTGAGAACTTCCAGTTTGGATTTTCCTGGACGTTTCTTTGGTGCCTGATGGAGCCTGAAGATGAATCTTCAGATATTGCTGCGTCTTACAGACGATGCTTCTGCTCATTCTGGACGAAGAGCTCGACCTTCCTCTTAATCGTTGACTTTCATTTGAAGTAAAAGTTTTTTTTTCACAGTTTGAACTGAAGAATAAAACTTCAAGTTCCCAATTTGAAGATTTATATCCCAGAAAGTCGAGAATAAGACTCAAAGACTGTTTCACGGATCATTTTCAAATTTAAGGCCCACATGGACCTCAGTGTGAGGAAGAACTGGAGTGATTGTGGGAAAGGGCGGAGCTTTGTCCAAAGGTTTTTGGGCCTTCATTTTTCAACCACTGATTCAACCTAGTCCAAATTTTGTGGATTTTCTCGAGGAGATCAAGATCTAGTTCCATCGGGGGAACTGCTGGTACAACACAGGGGATTGGGGACTTTTCAGTGACAGTACCTTTCTCTCAGCGTGGGACTAGTTTATATAAATATATGAGGTGACAGTGAGAAACCATCAGAGGAGTGGAGTAACTAACATCCAGTTTAATTCAGATGTTTGATCCAAACACGTGAGGAGGACAAGATCAGACGGGCTTCTGTGATCTTCGTCTCTGGTGACACTGAGACAGGAGATGAATGTGATGTATAATGATGGAGGGAGGAAGAGGAGGTTCTCTGTATCTGCCTCTCCTGCTCCACGTCTTCTCCTTTCTCTCCACCTCTCTTTTAATGGAACCCAGAACAGCCTGTGGACAGAAGGAGATCCACTTACCTTCACCTCTCATCTGCTCCTCTGCACAGTTAGCGTCAGGCTTGTTTTTCATTGCTAACGGGCGGAGCTCCGTTGTGTCTGCGGGACGATTCACCTGCCGGGAACCGGCTCGCTGCTTTCCCCGCTGAATGGGAACAAACGTCCTCACCTGTGTCCAGTCTGATGTCCAGTCTGATGTCCAGTCTGATGTCCAGTCTGATGTTCAGTCTGATCTTCAGTCTGATGTTCGGTCTGATGTTCAGTCTGATGTTCGGTCTGATGTTCGGTCTGATGTTCAGTCTGATGTTCGGTCTGATGTTCGGTCTGATGTTCAGTCTGATCTTCAGTCTGATGTTCAGTCTGATGTTCGGTCTGATGTTCGGTCTGATGTTCGGTCTGATGTTCAGTCTGATCTTCAGTCTGACCTGAAGCACCTTAACTTAACTTCTTCCCTCCTTCACAGGCTGGTTGTGTCTCCAGTATCTGGTATCTGATTCCAGATCTCTGTTTTCACTCTGTCTTCCTTCAAAGCTCTGAATCATTCAAATTCTTCCACACGCTTTTAAAAACCGGCTTTAAGATTTTGCAGTTTGAGCATCAGGACCCAAACCTTCATCCGCCCTGAAGCTCCTCCCCTCTTTGCTCTTTTTGAGGGTCCTACGAGAAGGTCTGGGTCCTGGTCTTCAAACTGCAGAGGCCTTATTACATCCACATTACGTTTTTACCCCTCCTCGCCACCCACTCACCAGCTTCCTAAGACTGCAGGCCCACAGGGAGCAAATAGGGTCTGAAGGAGGGGGGGGGGGGCAGGAAATCACAGTTTTCTCCTGATCTTGTGTCTTTTCTTGTGATATCTGTGTCTGTGATGCCTTTTGTTTTTGCTTTTGTACTCTTTTTATAAGAACACAATAAGCAACCATGAACTCTTGCTGATTTGTCCTTTTTGCTCTTTCTTGTTTTCCTTTTTGATATTCTTTTTTTTCTCCGTTTTTGCCAGTAATCTTTTTTGAATTTTCTCTTTTCTCTTTTTCCCCCCTTTTTTTCTTAACCCTAGGTCCGCTCACAAAAAAACACGATGAATCTTCAATGAACAAGCCTCGAGACGAAGGTATTTTTGTTGCATGTTTTTCCTTTTTTCTTGTTTTGAAGTCTTTTTGGGGGATGTTACACACAGTGAGAGGAAACACACACACACGACCCAAACGCCTCTCAGGTGGGCGATGACACGCACATGTTGGTGCGTTCACGCCGACACGCAGCGGCTGAAACGCAGCCTCTCCTGAGCTTGTTTGACCTTGGACGAGTGTAATCCCCGGCTGATGGAGCCCAGACACCTTTCATTATAAAGTCATTTCCAGGCAGATGTGTGTGTTTTACAGAGGTCCTCGTCTGGCTCTCAGCACCAGCGAGTCACGGACACGACCATCATCGCCGCTCTGCCCTTGAAAATGTATTTGCAGACTAACGGCATTGTCACCGAGCGGCAGAACCCCCACGGAGACCCGCTCACACAATCAGGTGTATTATCGCCGCGCTCAAGGAGGCTACGCAAACATTAGGCCGGCCTCATTCCTAGTCAACGAGGATAACATCAAATCAGGCGTGGAGGCGGACCGGCCGAGGGGACATCCAAGGACACTTTACCCCGCCGAGTACGCTTTAATCGGCCGCTCAAATAAGGGCCCTGAACTCGACGCCTGCTGCTGATTCCTCTCCTACCTGAAGCTGAACTCTGTGATTTTATTTGCTCTTTCACTCCGTCTCCTGAGAAAAACCATGTCGGATGATATTTGGAAAGATCTTTCCCTCCATGTTTCAGGGGTGGGTCTCTTTATCGCTCCGTGATGCTCTTTCATTTGGGTTTTTCTTGTTATTTTGAAGTTCAGAGTCAGAGGGAAGTTTCTCGTGGTCAAAGCAGCAATTACAAAAAAGTAGTCAAGACCCCCGACCCCATGACCCCCGACCCACTCCCCTACAAAGGTGTTCCATCCCCAGACAATTAACCTCATTGGAAACTGCCAACTCCATTATATTAACTCAACGCCTCGATCCCAGAGTCGACTGGAGTCTGAGAGCTGGTTCTGTCCCGTAACACGGATCCGTCAGATCCTTCGTTTGGAACTGAAGACCTTTCAGCACAAAAGATGTCAAAATAACTGTGAAGGTTTCATAAACAAAACTGTCCATCAGAACCCATAATTATTCAACCTATAATTATTCTACTTATTATTGTTAAACCCTTCTATTATTAAACTTATTATTATGAATTAAATGTATTATTATTATTATTAATATTATTAAAACTATAATTGTTAAACCTCTTATTAATAATAATATTATTACTAAACAGTTTGTTATTAAACATATTATTATTGTAACTATTATTATTAAATCTATTATTATTCAACTTATTATCTAGCTCATATAGGGGATGTAATACAGAGGAGAGATGATTGACAGCTCATAGAGGGGATGTAATACAGAGGAGAGATGATTGACAGCTCATAGAGGGGATGTAATACAGAGGAGAGATGATTGACAGCTCATAGAGGGGATTTTCTGTCTGACAGAATAACAAACATCATTTAATGAGGTTCTTTAAAGTGATGAGTCATAATTATTGTCTGAAGTTCAAATATTTCCTTCCACAAACTTGTTGGTTTTTCTTTCTCTATTTATTGACCTTCTCTGTGTTCATCATGAACCAGACGTCACAAGAAGACGTTACCGGAGATCAGCGCCGCTCTTCTTCCTGTGTGACTCCTGAAAAAGAGCCGAGGAGTGGAGCATTATTCCTTCTTCAGGACTAAATATGTTCTTCAAACGTTTCTCCATGAAGAGGAAGTTCATGTGGAGCCAGAGTTGAGTGTCTGTTCCACTGGAAGAGAAACGTGACGGTTAAATTCCCGTCCGGACTCAAACCCGGACTAACGGGTCGGTTCTGCTCCCACTCCGAGAATAACCCTTTCACAATAACTAACAGTATTACTGAAAACACATGCGTACTCACAAACTAACTGTATTACTGAAAACACACTTGTGTACTCAGAAACTAGGAGGCGGGGCCTCTGTGAGTGGGCGTGTCCACCTGAGCTGACCTTCAGAAACTCTCCTGTAGTTTTCACCAGACAGGAGAATCTTGATGGAGATGATGATGAAGTCAATCCTGAGTTGAGAGCAGAGCAGACGTCACGCTGAAAGCTGCTGGGTCAGTTCTAGATAATAATAATAATAATAATAATAATAATAGTAAAAATAATAGTAATAATAATAATAATAGTAATAATAATAGTAAAAATAATAGTAATAATAATAATAATAGTAATAATAATAATAAAAATAATAGTAATAATAATAATAATAATAATAATAAAAATAATGATAGTTATAATAATAATAATAATGATACTAATACTAATATTAATAAAAATAATGGTAGTTATAATAACGATAATTATAATAATTATGATGATTATAATAATAATGATAACATTATAAATAACTCTCTGTGAGTAAAAATCTATTACATTTTAAGCAGCAAAACAAATAGTGGTATTTAATTATTATTATTAATTAAATGTTAAACAAAGAGTGAACTTAATAACGACTTCATCTCAACATCTACCGGACCTGAAAAGAAAAACTCATAAAATCAGGATAAATCTCTCCTTCACCGATTTAACAGCAAAAACTTTGACTCTGCTCACAAAAGATTTAAAACCTACTGAGAAAAGTATTCATTCATATCATGATGTTCCTCTGCTCCCCGGAGGAGGAGGAGGAGGAGGAGGAGCATTAAAGGGAGGTTACACATCTGTCTTATAATCACACAAAAGACTTTCTGATAAAGAAAATGTAATTGTTTGAAATGATTAACTATCTATCTTGAATAAAGTTTCTATTATTTATTACTGTTTATCATTGCTATTAATATATAATTATTTTATTACTTGTAAGCTGGCTAACAGAGGCGTCACATGATGCCGTAGTTATTATCAGAACCCTCATAAAAGTCTGACGACATTAAAGTAAAGAACAAAGATATTTCACAGTGGATCAGTCCGGAGAGAATCCAGAACCAGGACTGTACAGTAGCTGCTCTGTGTGAGAGTCCAGTACAGCGGGACGTTGTCCGTGGCGGCGGTCACTTGGTTTCCTGTTGAGTGGAAATTACTCATAATAAATCTGTGACATCATCGCTCTGACTCCAAGCTGCTCCGACAACGACCAGCGCCCTCGCTTACAGAACCGGTCCCACGCGCAGGATCTGCCTCAGATGGTGGCGAACAAACAAATGTGGGACGCGTCCCACACGGATTTCCCTTCATTTAGATGACAATAATGGACCTGTGCTCAAACAGCACCAATGTCATCAGCTGACTGATGACATCATTCACTAAACGCACTTCAGTTCAATCAAACGTCGTTAGATTGGATCCGAGCGGCTCTCAATTAAATAACTCACAAAGTTACTTGTTTGAGTGGGTGGAGCTTCAGGCCACGCCCACAGTTAATTACAAGGAACATTCATTGATGAATATTAATGACTGCTGATTGATGACGTCATTCAGGCTGAAGGCAGACATGAAGAAAGAGAAATAAAGTTCACACAATGAGAAAGGGAACTTATTGGAGAGAAACCAGAACCAAGGTTCTGATTGGAGGACAGACAAAAACCATGAAGGCCTGAGAGCAACGGGAAGTGATGGACGGACTGACAGATGTCTGTCAAACTTCACCTAAATGTCCGACATTGCTTGAATAATGAAAAAAGATTTTGACATTTTTGGAAAAAAAACAACCAAATTGCATTTCAATAACATCTAAATAAAACAGTGTATAATAACGATAAAAATGATCCGGATTCTGATCCTGATCCGGATTCCGATCCTGATCCTGATTTTGATTCTGATCCTGATTCTGATCCTGATTCTGATCCTGATCTTGATTCTGTCCTTATCCTGATTCTGATATTGATTCAGATTCTGATCCTAAATCTGATCCTGATTCTGATCCTGATTCTGATCTTGATTCAGATCCTGATCCTGATTCTGATCCTGATTCTATCACTCCAAACACCTGATTGATTATTCACTGGTTTTATCTGGATTACTTTACTCACTGGTATTTACCTCACAGCGTTTTCACATTTAGCCCCTCCCTCATCTCCAGTTCCTGTATGTACTCAGGGGTCAGAGGTCAGAGAGGAGCACTTTTTAGTCCTAATGATAATGTAGAAAGTGGCGACACCTTCTTTGGATCGTAGGCAGCGTTTATAAATGAGGCTCCTGGATCACAGCAGGAATAAAACGTTGATCATTCAGAGAAACAGGAAGTGTTAAAGTTTCATGTTAACTTTTAAAACTTCTCTCTTCCCTCGACTCACTCAGAGTTTCTTCAAACATCTAAACAGAATCTTAAAAGACGCAGACAAAGAAGGTTGAAACACGCCTTTTATCTGATAGCCGCAGTCGGCGCCGTCAGCCGCTCCCAGAGTCCAAACTTTACCCTCAAACAGAACCACAAAGGATCAAAACAGAACCACCTGATTCAGCTGCTACAGGTGAGAGACCACAGGTGTGTGTGTGTGTGGGCGTGTATGTGTGTGTGTACGTGTGTGTGTGTGTATGTGAGTGTGTGTGTTGGCCTGTGTGTGTGTGTGAGTGTGTATTAAAGGTTTTGCAGTCTAAAACTTTGAGCTCAATTAAGTTCTGTCTCAGGTGTGTCACAGCTGACACACCTGAGACACACACACACACACACACACACACACACGCAGGTGAACACACAGGACAACACAATGTAAACAACATGGCGTCAGCATTCAGAGACATGACTAAAGCGTTTTATAACGACTTCAATCATCCAGGAGGGATTGGATGATTTTAATTAAGTTCAATCAATCTTCAATCTGGGATCTGATCCTAGAGCAGACGGCTCAGTTCAATCAGGGGGGTTGCTGGTACAACGCAGGGGGCTGGGGACTAGTTTACTTTTAGGAGACTGGGCAGCGAGCATGATGGGTATTTGATCTATATGTGACACATTTGAAGATGGAAGCAGAGACTCGACCTTCAGTCATCCGTTCCTCAGATTCAAACTGTGTCACCTTCCTCATAGAACTGGAGCGAGTCAGAACAGAACCCAGCCGAGGAACCGCCTCGGGAGAAACAGTCGCCTTCATTGAGTCAGGTCTCCAAACTCTCTCATCGCTGCACGACGGCGTTTTAAGGTCGTCAGATTAGTAATGGAGGCTTTGGATCTGCTGCACCTACATTCACGTGTGGATCCAGGCCCCAGATGATTCTCTCTCTGATCTCCTGAATAAACCTCAACTCTTTGAAAGAAAAGCTTTAAAATCTCACTCTGTAAAGAACGTGAAAGAAAGTAAAAACCTGGGATGAAAGTTCAAATATAAATAGAATCTGTCCCGCCGTCCATCCTAAAACCAAAGCATGAATAATAAGTCATCATAAAGAAGCATCAGTCAAATCTCCCATGATCCTCTCCGGTACCTGATTGAGATGTTTATCCTCCTTTCAAAGGATGAATCCATGTGACTGATGGAAGGGGGCGTGGCCTCTTGCCTGGGTGCCGTCAGATTTAACTTTGATGGTTGTTTGTCCGCTGTTGTGAGGTAATAATGCTCCTACAGGTCAGCAGACGACGCCACGTATAGAAACCAATCCTTCTGTCCGATATCGCTGCTGTTATCAGGACTTTATAGTTGTTCTTGCTCTTTTACCTCTTTGACGGTTCCTTTTATTACAATATTTACAGCTACTTTTGGACTGAAGGGCTTTTTAGGAGGATTGTAATCAAGTCATTGTATTTGTAATCAAACAGGATTACTGTGAATTATATTTGGCCCACAGGTTCAGACAGTAATAAGTAGAAAAAGTGTTGAGAGAGAACAAACCTCCACTAAAGCCCAGAACCTCCCGCCGGATGGAGCGTCATGCGTTTACAGCGTCTTTTATCTTATCTCCGGTTCTGACTCGTGTCTGGAGTTCTTTTAATGACTTTATTGGAACCGTCACAAGCAGAACAAACCCGAGAAAAAACATTCCCACGTAGTTTTCTGGTTCTGTAGAAACTTGTTCACTCATCTCAATTACCGACAGACATTTTCAGGTCCGGTAGAATCTCCGGTTTAGCAGTTTCCGGTACCAGCACCAGGTGACCCATAGTACCGCCAACCGACCTCTGGGTAGATTTTCATGGAAATCTGTCCTCTCCTAAACAAACAGACAAATATGAGGTGACACAGGCCTGATCCTCTCTGAGGCTCTGATGAAGATGATGAAGACCAGAGAACACAGCAATGAGGAGCAAAGAAAAGTTGTAGAGCTGCACAAATCTGACAATGGAGACAAGAACATCTCTCAGCAGTTCAAAGGTCAGTTTGAACAGTTAGATCAATAATGAAGAAGTTTAAAGAGACTGGAGATGTTAGACATCCACCTGGAAGAGGACGTGTCTGTAAACTGACCCCACACACTGTGAGGAGGATGGTTGGACTGGATAAAGACTCTCCAGTGTTTTAGTTACAGTCGTGGGTTTTCAGCGGTTTACTCCCACAATGAATCGGCCCTCCAGTAACGTCTCAGAGACTCACTCAGTGTTAAACCAGGTTGAACACATCAGAGGGATAAACAGCGACTCCACCGACGCTGAAACCATCGAGGACGTTTCTCTTTTACACAGAATGACATGATGCTGCATCTCTAACAGATGTCACGTTTACCGTCTTTACTAACTGACAGACTCTCAACAATCAGTCACCGTCACTAACACCAGCGCCAGCAGAGAAACCAGGCCGTCAAATATAAGCAGGATTCAGCAGCTTTTTCTCTCCGACGCCAGCGGAGCCGCTGCAGAATCATACGTGAATCAATCTGGACCTCATTCCAACAAGCAACCAGCAATAATCAGCAGATATTCAAGATCCTTGAAGATCAGACGCAACAAAGCTGTTCCTCATCTGAAGACAACGTCTGTCCTCCTTTCTGTCCTGAAAAGGATAATTGAAGAAAAACTTGAAATGACTTCAACACGTTTCCCCTTTTCTGTCAATCACACAAAGAGTTTGTTCTAGAACATATACCAGACTGAACGGGGTTACAAAGTTTCTTTTTAACTTTAAAATCTCATACAATCGGTTTAAGAAATGTACAGAATACAAACACAATTCCAACCAACCTTACTTCCACTGTAACCCTTCAAAATAAAAGCACTTAAAATACGTTACTTATGATTTTTAAACTTTAAAGAAAAAAAGTTTGAATCAGCCAGGTCAGTTCACCTCTGTGACAAACATCAACAATCCCACTAAAGAAAAGGTTGGACATCTGTTTTCATGTTCTTACCACAGTAACTCTTCCTCTCCTGAAGCAGAGCTGATAGAAAATTAGATTTAGAAGAGAATAGTTATTGAATGAGAAAAATGAAATACGATATCTTTGTCCTTCTCTGAAGGCCTAGAAGGGCCTGAGGGATCCCCTCTCCAAGGATCACAGCTAGAGGTCAGAGGTCAGATGAATCTTGGGGTCAGAAAGTCTCCCTAACCACCATCAGATGGCGCCGACACCAACATCAGCTGTTTGGGAGGGTAGCAAGAAAAAAGCCTCTGCATGTCTACCGGGCTCTCCTCCAGACTAGGGTCTCCTTCAGACAAGGGTCTCCTTCAGACAATGTTCTCCTTCAGACAAGGTTCTCCTTCAGACGAGGTTCTCCTTCAGACGAGGTTCTCCTTCAGACAAGGTTCTCCTTCAGACGAGGTTGTCCCTCCCACGAGTTTCTCCTCCAAAGAGGTTTACCTCTAGACAAGCTTTTTCCTCTAGATGAGATTCTCCTTCAGACGAGGTTCTCCTTAGACAAAGTTCTTATTCAGACGAGGTTCTCCTTCAGGCCACGGAGTCAGAGATTTTGGACTGAAGCAGCTCAGATGTCATTCAGTTTCCTGGGAGAAACATTCTTGGTTGCTAAAGACTTTTTTGTTGAGGAGACATCTGAAGAGCTTCAGGAAGAAAAACTGGACAAAAGAGGTAAAGGAGCGATGAACAGATGATCCGTTAGATGTTTGTTCTTCTCTTAGTGGGGCAGATAGAAGCTTCTTTTCCTCCACTATACAGTGTCAGAGTCGACTCCTCCTCCTTCTCGTCCTCCTCCTCCTCTTCCTCCTCCGTGTCGTTAAGTATCATCTCCTGGTTCCACTCTGATTCAGACTCTTCTAACAGATGCTCTCCATATCTCCCTCTCCACATTCAAGTTTTCTCTAAAACACTCCCCCCTTCATCACGGAGCTCCTTCAACTCGCTCCTTTTGGATAATCAGGCCACACGAGGACCAACGACGTTTGTCCTTCATTATAATATCAGAAGCATCCATTAAGAACCTCTTAATAAATTCCTCTAAGTGTAATATTCAGTTTACTCTACAGGTCACATATCAGTCCTAAACACAAACTCAGTCGGAGAAATGATGCGTCCCTGAAGGTGGCGACCCCACGGGCGGTGGTTCCATGAAGACTCTTCAGTGTGAGCCACCACTAGATGCTAGATGATCTGGATCCAGATTCTCTTCTTGATATTCATGGCCAGGATGTCAGGGTCCAGTCCAAGTGAGGAGAGGGTCCGGTTTGGAGAGCTTAGAATCTCTGCTGTTTGCAGATGATGTGTCTTCATCACTCCGTGATCTCCAGCAGCACTGCAGCGGTTTAGGAGTCAGAACCTCCAAATCCGAGTCCATGGTTCGGGGCCGGCTCTTCCAGGTTGGGGGTGACTTCCTGCCTTGGTGAAGAGAGACCTGCGTCTAAAGGCAAAGCTCTCAATCTACCGGTCCATCTAGGTTCCAACCCTCACCACCGGTCATGAGCTCTGGGTCGAGACCCAAAGAATGATATCAACGATACCAGCGGCTGAAATGAACTTCCTTCATGGGGGGCTGGACCTTAGAGACGAGGAGAGTGGAGCAGCTGCTCCTTCATGTCTGAAAGAACCAGTTGAGGTGGTTCCTCATCTGATCAGGATCCTCCAGGACGTCTCCCTCTGGAGTTTTTCCAGGATCATCCACTGGGAGAAGACCACAGGTAGACCCAGAACTCTCTGGAAGGACTATATATCTCATCTGACCGGACCTGGGTGTTGGGCTGTAGAGTGTTGCTGGTGGAGGGATGTCGGGAATGACCTTCTTAGCCTGCAGGAAGAGGATGGATGGATGGATGGAAGGATGGATGGATGGATGGATGGATGGATGGATGGATGGATGGAAGGATGGAAGGATGGATGGATGGAAGGATGGATGGATGGATGGATGGACATTCTTATGTCTTCCTCTTCTTTCGGCTTTTCCCTTTTGGGTCGACCACAGCGGATCATCTTGTTCTGCATATATTAGTTAGACATTTCTTTTACGTCGGATGTCCTTCTTGACCCAACCATCCACATTTATCCGGGCTCTGGACCAGCACTAGAGGTGGACTGACTTTTGACCCCTCTGTGGCGGGACATCCTTCTGTGCTGAGTCCAAATCACTGATGTTCTGAAGGAGTGAGGAGGCAGAGGGAACACGACTGAGGAGAGTCTTCAAATTGAAAAGTTCTAGATGTTAAATTAAACAACAGAACGTAGCAGCCTGGTGAGAAGAACCAGATCCAGGACAGTACAGAACCGAATCTTCTGGAGGAAAGAATCAGCATCTCTGTCAGCTACAGACTCCACCCCCGTCTCCTTCCATCAGCCGCTCCACCTTAGTCCTCCTCCACGTCTCATCAAGTGTCCGCCACCGTCGGCCTAAATACACACAGCCTACAACTGTTTTTCATACAAATAAAAGAAACTCCCCTCAGAGGGTAAACTATCAACTATTAAAGTAAAATATGATGTAAACTTTACTATACTATCATTTTGGACTCAATCGGACCAACGGTGGGAAAATGATGGCCCAAAAACATATGGAGATGAAGCTCCCCTACGAGCAGAAATACGCAACGGATCTTTCACAGAATACATCCAGTTCTTCCTCACACTGAGGTCTACGGGATATGAAATATGAAAGTGATCCATTAAAGGGTTTTTGAGTTGTGGCGTTGAGATGAAGGATCTGCGGCGGCGACAGAAACATTTGATAGAATGTATTTTCTATTATAAATTCTGTTACTTGGCTTAAAGGTTAGATTTTGGTTAATAGTCAGAATTAAAGGTCATGGTTTTACAGAATAAAGACTTTTATTACTTCTCAGTCCTGGAGGCGCTGCAGATGTTTGCGGATCATCTCCTGGAGATACATGGAGGCCAGAAGAAAAGAAACGCGTGATTACGGATGAATGACAGCGTTCTCACGCAGCCTGTGGAGAAACCGGGCCGGGTTCTCAGCACCAGTGTTGTGTTGCTGGTTCTGAAGATCACCTCCTCCCACAGCAGGAGAGATGAATCCATGAATCCTGCTGCACGTGATTCTCTGGTGGAACATGCTGACCAACGCCACCGAGACGCCGCTCCTCTCTGACCCGCTGGGTTCTGGTGTTTCCTCCTGGATGGTGCACTGATGGAGAAACAACCCGAGGAGCTGGTCCGATGTAGATGAGGAGGAAAAGCTCCAGACGCACTCGGGGGTCTCTGCAGACCTCGGCCCACCGATGTAGAGGAACATGAGTGATGAAGAGGACATGGTGCTGATGCTTCATCGATGCACAACAAGCTTTTATATAATTCTAATATAATATAACTCCTTATAATTATAACTCTGATCATATTAGACTTCTGGCAGAGGCGGAGTCAGCTGGACTCTCAGACCGAGACAATGGAACCGTTTCTGCCGGAACCGAACCCGTCCCAGTTCCACCGGCGCTGGAGGACGGAGGACAGCGTCTCGTAGCCGTTCAAGTTACCAACAGAATGCTTCAACCTAGAAAACCGGTTGATGTTCTGAGTGGAGCGGACAGCCATCACCTCCTCGTCTACTGGACCCAGTTAGAGGAGCCATGAAACAAAAGAGAAGAGATTCTCTCAGCAGCACCGACGATTCGGACCCGATGTGCAGTTTGGATCATTCTAAGGTTATTAGATGCAGGTTTGGTGCTGAAGTGATTCAGCTGGTGATCAGA
>VRLP01006509.1:0-27991 GCA_009660295.1 Lophius piscatorius
AGGATAGTTAATACGAATATAAATCTACATATTTAACTTGGCTTTTAATTAATATTCTCCTACTGACTCTTTGTTTTATTTTGATTTACATAATTGTCTTCTGTCATTAAATTCATGCATGCTTGCAAGCAACCTTCTTCTTCATTGGCTGGTACAACCCAATGCTGACATTAACACCAAAAACAGGTCTACACTGTCGTCCAACGAAAGGTCCCCAATGGTTGTGCAATCAATCCCCCTGATTGAACTCCTTCCATTAAATATAGTCTTCTGTCCATAGTTCTTTCTGTACGAAGAAAAAAGGTTTCCTGAAATGAGTAAAATGTGATGGACACATTACAGATCTCCTTGAATCAATTCATATGCACCAAATTTTGACTAAATTGGCCTAATGGTTAGGAATTTATGTCCGGGAAACAGTGCTCCCTCTAGTGAGTAAAATATGAACTACTAGAGTAAAGTAACATATTTACTAGATTGACCTTATTGAGTAGATTTCTATGCGCCAAATTTGGACTAAATCGGTTGGAAAATTATTGCCCCAAAAGTTTTGGTCATAAAGCTCCCCCTGGTGTTGGAAATATATAGCCCACCTTTCCCCAAATCACCCCAGTTCTTCCTCGGACTAAGGTCTATGTGTTTATACAATTAGAAAATGATCCATTAAAGCATTTTTGAGTTTTCACGTTAACACAAAGGATTTGTCACAAAAGACACAGACACGGCGGATGCAGGCCATGACGATTCTATGATAACACCGTATTTTTGGGGATATAATGAGGGTGTATAGTGCCTGTGTACTCTGCTGTACAGCAGTAAAGTGCGGAATCTGTACTCCCACAAAAAATGGCTCCCTTCTTCAATAGCCTCACGGTTCAGTTCTGATACGGATGTGTCCGTTGTAAGAGCTCAATTTTTTTCTATTTCAAACACCTTCTAAGTTGATGTAGATGCTATCCTCTGTTTTTGTCAAGAGGTCCTCAACTTTGAAAAAAAATGTGTATTTTACCACTGTGTTTTCACACACATTAGCTCGAAGCTGCCCCTACTGTTTTTCTATGGTACTGCAGCCCAAATCACCTCCATACTGTTATGCATATGATGTTGTGCTATTACGCTGTAATAAGAGGACAATTAGAATGGAAGAGTTTAGTGGATACTAGAAGGAGTTTACAGTTCCTCATGGTTATTGAAAATACTTAAAATTAACTCATAATGTTTACTGAATCTTGTATTAAATCTATAAGCATTTTTTATTACATTTGACAGCAAAATCTTTTCACTGAGTGATAGGAAAGTTTTTAAAAAATGGATATCAGCTGTAAAGCTACATTAACCAAATAATTATGATTATAATTATAATTATAATGCTAACATCACGGAAAGCAGAGTGCCACTGAGCTACTTTTAATATCTCTGACAGCAAAATAGCAGTGAGCTACAGTTAACCTGAGTACCAGCAGAGTTCAACTGAGCTACTGTTAGCTGAGAGCATAGTGCCATAGAGCAACTGCTAGCCTCACTGAAAGCTACTGTTAGCCTTAGTGCCAAAAAAGTACCACTGAGATACTATTTACATCCCTATTATCAGACTGCCACTGAGCTACTGTAAACCTGACAAAAAAAGTGCTACTGAGCTACTGCTAACCTCACTGATAGCATAAAGCCACTGAGCCACTCCTAGCCTCGCTGAGAGCAGAGGGCTACGGAGCTACCGTTAGCCTCACTTTATTTCCTTTAACTTAATGAAAAAATGATTATGCTCATAGCAGACTACGAAACATGAGCCCCAATGAACAGACAGATATAATAACTGATAGTGGGAGCACAGCATGGCAGCAGAGCAGGTGCAGGTCCTTGAAATGCAACAATATAGCAACCTTATGCAGGACCTGCAGGAGCAGACAAAATAAATCCCGTGGAGGCAGGAGGAGGACAGAGGGAAGACACACAGCACCTACAATTTAGTCACCATCGGCTCCAGTGGAGCTGAACACCACATGATAATATTAATGTAATTTAAATTTGTAAGGGGGTGTACAGTATGCAGTCATTTAAAATATGTTATTTTATATGTTCGTCACAGAAGTGAATGCCAATGAAGCTGAGGTTGATAGAAATACTGACGGTTGGTTTTATATTGGCCTACGTGAGATGCTAGTAAATTTTGGAGTGGTGAGGTTGCAGATATTAAAGGGATGATACGGTCTGACAGGTCCAGATATGTTCCTGTTGTGTTTGTTCTTATTTATATCATATATTTTGATAAGTTCATGTTATAAGATGATAATTGATTCAGGCAATGCCTCTATCTAGATGAAATTCAGAGATTTTGAAGAAAAAATATCTGTAATAACTGAAATTTATATGAAGTCATCACCTCATATTAGTTGTGAATTTTACGGCACATGGCGAAAAGGAAGAAATATACTGAATAAAAAATGTTTTTCTCTGTGATATAATTTTTTATTTTATTATTTTATGAAATTACTACAAATTAAGTATGTGAAAGTTTGCAGTAGGGGTGTTCCTTTGATGGAAATGTGACTGCTGTGGGTCTGTTGGTATGGGTGGCTCAGGCTGGCCTCTTAACTCAGGTAGAAGTAAGTCATGGCCACCTCCAGGACCACCTCAAATACAACAACCTCTTCTAAACCTTTCAGTCTGGTTTCCGCTCCGCCCACAGCACAGAAACAGCTCTGCTTAGAGTCACAAATGACCTACGGATGGCAGCAGATGCTGGTTCACCTTCCCTCCTGATTCTCCTTGATTTGTCTGCTGCCTTCGACACAGTTGACCATGGAATACTCCTACACCGCCTACATCACACCACTAGACTCACTGCCACCGCCCTAAACTGGTTTCAATCCTACTTCACCGACAGAACAGAATACATTTCCCTTGGAAGTTCAAGGTCCCGGAAACACACCGTCATCTGTGGGGTCCCCCAGGGATCAGTCCTCGGCCCCATTCTCTTCATACTGTACATGCTCCCCCTGGCCATGTCATCAGTTGATATGGACTCCCATTCCATTGCTATGCTGATGACACGCAAATCTACATAAAAACTGACACATGTTCCTCCGTAGCCTCTCCATCCTCATCGTCATCATCATCTCCCCTGTTAACTCTCCGCGCTTGTCTGGAGGAGATAAAGGTGTGGATGAAAAACAACTTTCTCCAGTTGAACAGCTCAAAAACCGAAGCAATTTTAATTGGCAGTTGTTTTGTCGGCCCTGTGATGAACTGGTGACTCATCCAGGGTGTACCCCACCTCTCACCCAGTATCAGTTGAGATATGCTCCAGCTCCCCTGAATAGGATAAGTGATTACAGAACGTAAATGAAAGAATTCCTGTAACAGCAGCTTATTTTAAAGCTCCCATTATTTGACCATCGATATAAAGAAAACCCCAAGACCACTGGGTTTATAGCTGCCGTTACTATAGTACTATTAAATAGGAAACAAGAACTACCAGTGAGATAAACCGATTAATAAGATTTGTCCTCCATTTTGACTATCTGAAAAATAGTACTGTATGTAGTTGCTGCCCTGGAGACTGTAGTGTCAAGTTGACGATAAGAGCAGCTGGTTGAGAATACAGAGACGTCATGGATGGTGGGAGAGGCTCATAATGATGGAAAACAGTGACACAGAAGAGATAGCCCATTCATACAAGTAGGGCATCTTTTCACTTTGGCCAAATAATGTTTTCCATTATGAGTAAAGTTGCTCAGCATTAATAGGTTTACTTTACAGGTGATCTAATGCAGACAATTATGCATGGGGCAATTTAGATTCACTAATGTGGGGAACATTTATAAGGGGCATAGCAGCCTGGCAGGTCAGCTCAGTTGCTTTTTATTTTGTTTTTACAAACTACATCCTAACTGATTTTCGGTATTTACATTTCACATTTACTTTAACATTTTCAGTAATTGACGGATAGTAAAACACGGTGTGATGCTACAGAATATCAAAAAGTACTACATTTAAATGTAATGTAAAGTAATTTATTTTTTCGAGCAAATTTTCATAATGATATCGTTGCAAAGTCCAAATAGAAAAGGTTTGTATAAATTCCAATTTAATGATTAACCGTGTCAGCCGCTATATTGGTAATGAGGGATTTTTTTCTATCGTAGCTAAAAGAGACTTGCTTCCTGTAATTAAGACCATGGCCTGGTATAATTGTAGAAGGTCCTCACAAGCAGGCTCATTTATATGTGAAGGGTCATTACCTTTTCACACTAATCCCACCCAGTATCTTTCTATAAAATTGTAGGGAGATTTATTTCCGTGAATAACAACTTCCACTTTTTTTCTGACCTGCGGTCAAATTCTTCCAAGGAGGAAATTTCTTGTGTGACAGATGAAACTGCCTCAGATGAAACTGAGTTATCAGGTCTTCATGAATCTGATGATGACTATCAGCCGTCATCAACACCATCCTCCAATGAAGAGAAGGTGCTCTCAGAAGAGTCAGTCTCATCTACCCTTAACATGTCCAGGAAAGGTAACGGCCACTCATTATCAGGCAAACATTGGAACAAAGACAAAAAAGAAGCAAAGATGATAAAATCCCCAAATCACCATTAAAACAAGCAGAAGACAGGATGGTCAAAGGATATGGGACAAAGCCCATTATTGTGTGTATTGCAAAAAAGGCCAATTTGAGGATGGCAAGACATTTGTAAAGTAAATAGTGACATGGAAACAACCCTCTAAGAATGTATCAGTAAAAGATTACCCACCATGTCAACATTGTTACGTAATGTTTAAAAGAACGGAACTCTGGAGACATGAAAAGACATGTCGAGAGAGCAAAAAGGAATGGGAGAAAGGCAGAAGACGGGTATAGAAAGCTTCCTCACAACTTGTTCTAATCACCTAGTCATCAGTGGGCATCCAAGACATCATCCATGGGATGTTGCAGGATAAAGTCGCTTCTCTCAGTCAGAAGTGACGAGAGGATTTGTACATATGGTGATTCATTATTTGCTAAAAAAAAGGCTGCGAACAGTCTCAGCATAAATACATTGCACAAAAGATGAGAGAGCTGGGACGGTTTGTGCTGGCTTCCAAAAGAGATGTCAAGAGTGTCAAAGGTCTACGAGATATATGTGATCCGGCAAATTTTGAGGTAGCTGTTAAGGCTGCTAGAACGCTGTCGTGTTACAACACAAGCAGAAGTGATTATGGAAAGCCGTTTACTGTGGTCAAAATCAGGTTCGCTCTTAAAGGGGCAACAGAAGCCTGGATTGGACGTAGTGTGATGATGACGACAGATGTTTTAAATGAGAAGAAGGCCAAGAAATTCCAAGTAATACCATTATAATGTTAATATCACAAGTCCATCGTAGACCATTTAAGCTCAATGTTTATATAATGTTATTGCCCAAGTCTGACAATTCTTGTTAGAGAATTGTATTTACAGATGTGTGCTTTCTTGTCAGACAGAGAATCATCATGTTTGTCCACCACCAGACCCCCGATGAAGAAGCCAAGCATGGATCAAAAACACAATGATGATGGGAGTGTTGATGAGCTGGGTAAGCCCAAGAATTTTAAACCCAATGGGCCTCATTCAACAGCCTTTCTGGAGAGGATATTTCAACTTAAACCCCACTTGTGCAGTTTTTACGGAGATTCTGGCATTCACCAATGTTTTCTTGTTTGGGATTTGTTGTTAGGTAGGAACAAAAATCTATCAACACTCAAGAGCACTCTGACCAACATTTGAGTGTTTGTGAAAAAATAATTGGTTATTTTCTTTTCTTCAATAATACTTTTGCATAATACAGGGTTTAAATTACAATAATATTTTATTTTTCCATTTTAATTTATAATACACTAAATATGTTAATTTTCATTATTTTACTATGCATTTTTTTTCATATTTGGAGTCAAGTGCTCCACTTTACACTTTCTCTTTAGCATTTTCTTCACTTTTATTCTCCCCAATTTCTGTGGTTGTCGTGTGTGTGCACTATGGCACTGCAGTGTGATGCCCTTTTATGGGGATTGGTGGGGGCATTTACCTATGCTAATTAAGATAACAGGTGCGCGCTTCTAACTTACAAGCACAATGACATTCATCAATTTAAGAACACAGGTACAAACAATTTCTTCGGTTTAAGAGGGCTTCATGAACCGTAGACTTTGCTTAGGTCTTATCTTAGGAGACTTCTTCAGAACAAATTTAAGAGAAAAAAAGGAAGGTATTGGTGAATGAGGCCCACTGTTCTCAGTTCATTAGTCTTTCAATGTACCAGTGCCATTTTTCTCACATACAAATGTTTGTACTTTTACTTAATAAGTCATTTTTCACAGATGGAGAGGAGCAGTCACAGGCAGAGAGCAGACCTCCTGTTATAGAGCCAAAGCTGACTGGAACAAGAAGGAATGCTGATGGCAATTTGCGTATGTGAAGGCATTATAAACACATGTAGGTTCAGGGCCTGTTTCAGAATCCAAACGTTTTCATTGAAAAAACTGGGTTTGTTGGACCTGATCTTGGGACTGTGTACTACTGTACTGTTTTATTACTTATTATTTTCATTACTTATATATTTTTATCATTATAGTATTGTCATCTTTGTACTACTGTGCTTTACAGCTGATGAGGAGCAACAGACACCCAGAAGACCACCTCTTAAAAAAAATGAGGAGCGTGACTGAAAGATATGGTGATGATCAGGGTAATTCCAGGGTTTATAAACACAAGTAATATTTTCAGTCTGACTTCAGTAAGGAGAGACAAGAGGGCAACGAGAGAGAGATGAATTTTAACAAATGATATGTGATGATTACATCTTGTAACCTCTGTTTCTAGCGTTTAAACTACAAGGAACCTTTGTGATTAAATGTTAGGAGAAGAAGGACTACAAATAAAAGAGGACAAAATGATGATAGTAAGAAGATCATTTCTGCAATAAAGGCAGGACGACGGATAGGTGCAACTTGTTCTCCTTAGTCCTGTGTTAGCCCAGAACAAAAACTAGCCACTTGGATTGTTTGTGAGTTTAGTGGACACTGTATTTTCACCACACTTGGTAGGCAAGTTCAATGCACTGTAAACCACAAGATGCAGCTGATTGTGCACTGGAACTTTATACACATGACAGTGCTATATGCTTGGAATTGGAATTGGAAGTGGAACGCTTATACTTATGTTTGGTGTTTAAAAGTTTTTTGAGTCGGATGGAAAGATGTTTGAGAAAAAAAGAATGTTTCTTTTCTCAACAGCTACACGAGACCGTTCTTCACATGGATTTAGGTCATTGCAAAAATGTAATAAACTGAAGTTTTCCAAACTACCCTCTGATCAACTCTTTTCATTTCTGATTTATAGATGTTCCAAAAACAAAAGCAAAGAGACCCCGGACTGATGAGGAGCGATTGCAGTCCGTCGAAGGATGGCAAAATTGATGGTGCTAAGAAGGGTGCCAGCAAGGACAGACTGCCTTCTTTGCAAAAAGAGTCTCCGGTCCTTCACGCTAGAACATAGAAAGATGTGAAGTATTTCGTCTATAATGAAATAATTCGACTCAAGAGTAAGATTCAAACATAAAGGAGACCAATTCTGCTTACTCAGGATTCTTATTTTTGGACTCAACTCAAGTAACTTCGCTGTTCAAGTCAAGAGTCCAAAATCATTATTTCACTGTAGCAGCTAAATAGTTCAATGTGTACGTGAGACAGTGATTGTTCCTACAGGTGTTTGTGCTGTCCATTCGTAAATTGATGAGAGGGAAGAAATAGTTCAGTTAATCTTTTTGGTAACAACCTTCTGTTTAAAACTGCTGTGTGGTTTTGTGTTCAGTTGAAACTGACAGCTGCATATTTTTAACTGTCCAGTAACGTACATCTAAGGGATCCTCTGCACTATTCTGTACTATACTTGTATATGTATTTATAGTTGATCTATTAAAATGAACATCAATTCCAGGGGTCTGCAGAACTATAAATTAATTTATACAAAAATTATTTTGATGCCAAGACTGAATAATACAAGGTCAAATTAAAAGCGATATATGGAGTCCTGAGATTGAATTTAGCATGAAGAAAGAAGGTGGTCTGTAATTTGGTGGTACTTAATCTCATCAGAAGATAAGGGGATGGACATGCCATCGCCAGGGCTGGGTTAACTCTCATTTATATAAAGAGACTCTGCCTTTAACATAACAGCAGAGTATGTTCAGTTCCCAAATCAAACAAAGAATAAAAAAACACAGTTAAAATGAACATACTGTGATGGCACATAGAAAAAAAAAAGACTTTAAATACTTGTCCGTCGTTTATAAACAATCCCATTCTCTTGAGACATGTGCATCGGAACAGCTTCACCAGGAAAACAATGCCTTGTCTTTTAGAGCAAGGAGGCTTTAGGGGAATGGTCTCACTGGAGAAGAAGATTTTAATTAAAGTGTTGTTAAAGGGCTGGTGGGATGTTTATTACTCCTGAGTACCAGATTGTATCCCTTTCCCTCAGCTCTGGAACAAGGTTTGAGGTCAGGTACACTACAGTAAATTAAGAGTGGTGGATATTGGCCATAATATTGTTTTCCTGTATATTTTGTGAAAACCATAATGAATTAAGAGTCACTCTTTGGACTGATACAAATGTTGTGGGTATTTTATCAACAAAAATCATGGTTTTATTATTATTGTATGATGAATCATTTAATTAAGATAATGGTGGTTTATATCAGACCTGTTGTTAAGTCAATGGTGTTTTCTATGGAAGTTATTCAAAGGAATAATATTTCAAAGACTGCAAATTAAATCTCTTATTAGTCAAGATGAGATCCAGAATCTTAGCTTTACTGGAGAAATGTGATAATATTTTTCCCTCTTTTGACCACTACTTATTTCTACTTGTTTGGGTGATATCACCTACAATATCCTCTTAATACTCCTATTTGAGTGATATCCTAGGAGAATGATATGAAATAATGGCAACCTATCCAAATAACATGTATTTAGTCTACTTTAATTAGTATTACTACTGAAATACTGTTTGCAAAGAAATTTAAAAAATGCCTGGTCCTCAATCCGCTGGTCAGAAACTTTTTTCTGAAACTTTGTGATCCACCCAATATAAGGTACTGTATAGCATTAGGGTGTCATACAGTGTCTAGAATGACTTTTCTCACGTGTGTGTGTGTGTGTTTGTGTATTTTTTCTGTCCACCAGGTCCATTAATACATTATGGCAAAGAGAGAGACAGATTCTGACGATATTACTTACGCCAAGTAAGTAATATCACAGGCATTTGATCAAATCTTTATAATAAAAGAATTAAGTTATTACAGGATGTTTTTGGTACATTTAAGAAGAGGCATCAAATACGCCCTGCCCCAGAGTCAGGGTACGACAGAGTCATGAAGTCTCTCTCAGGTGTGTTGATGAGCTCAGTTGAACTTTTATTAACATCAGATTCTGGTGATTTGCTAGTTTTAATGCTTTTAGATCTAACAGCTGCTTTTGACACAGTGGACAACAACATCTCATCTCTCGCCTGGAGCTCTGTGTGGGTATCAGAGGCACAGCCTTACAGTGGTTCAGGTCTTACCTGTCAGGGAGAAGGTTTTCTATAAGTCTGGGTGACTGTGTCTTGTCCATTGCCCCTCTTCCATGTGGAGTCCCCCAGGGTTCCATTCTGGGGCCGATCCTTTTTTCATTGTATTTGCTTCCCTTAGGGTTGATTTTAAGGAAACATGGCATCTCCTATCATTTCTATGCATATGACTTACAAATACACCTGCCACTGAAAAGAAATGATGCCAGTTCTGTAAATTTGTTGTTGGAGTGTCTGAAGGACATCAAAGCCTGGATGGTCCTTAACTTCTTACATTTTAATGATAGCAAAACGGAAGTCATAGTGTTTGGACCTAGTAGTATCATCGATGCCTCTGCTATGGACCTGGGTTCCCTGCAGCCATTTTTAAAATCTACTGTTTCAAACCTTGGCTTCAAAATGGACAGTAATTTTAAACTTGACAAACAAATAAACTCTGTGTTTAAATCCAGTTTTTATCAGTTGAGGCTTTCATCTAAGGTTAAGACCTCTTTAACTCTAAATGATTTTGAAAAGCTTATTCATGCTTTTATTACAACTGGCCTGGACTACTGTAATGCACTTTACTTTGACGTGAGCCAGACCTCCCACTCACGTCTGCAGTTAGTTCAAAATCCTGCCGCTCGGTTTTTAACAGGCTCACGCAAGCAAGAGCACATCTCCCCCATTCTGGTCACTCTTCACTGGCTACCAGTACATTTCAGGATTCATTTTAAGGTTTTGTTTTTTAAATCCTTAAATGGGTCAGCACCCACGTACATTGACCTTTTACAGAATTACACTGCGTCGAGGTCACTGAGGTCAGCTGACCAGTTGTCTCTGGTCGTACCTAAATCGAAACTGAAAATGAGGGGCGACCGAGCTTTCTCTGTTGCAGCCCTTAAACTGTGGAATGAGTTGCCCCCTCATTTGAGGTCAGCCCCCACTCTCTCTGTTTTTAAATCTCACCTTAAGACAAATTTTTATTCCTTGGCTTTTAATCCAGGATGAGTTGTTGGACATTTCTTTCTTTCTGGTCTTACTGCTTTTATTTGATGTAACATTGTGTTTTAATCATGTGCCTATGTTTTATTGACTGTGCAGCACTTTGGACAACTCTGTTGTTTTTTAAATGTGCTTATAAATAAAGTTTAGTTGAGTAACGTTGTCACACGACTTTTCAGGAACTCTTACTTTATTTCCAAAAAATAAGTAGTGACTCTGATGGCGCTAAAGTGGGAACAACAAATCAAATAAAACCAATGTTAACTTTTCACATCGGCAGGCGAGCTCCCTAACGAAGCTGTCAGCAGCACATTGCATTGAGATATACTGCATGATGCGTTCAATGTCTATTCTGTAACAACCAGCTTTAGCTGAAGAAGAATTGTAACATCATCTTCATTTTGATCTGTTCAAATGTAATCTTGTAAAAGGTAGTACTTGGCAAGAAACTTGAATAAAAGTATTTTGGAGGAGCAATTAGTAGATGTTTTCATGGCAATATCACATTGCTATAACAGCAGGAATACTAAACCTGCAGTTACTACAGTTACTAATAAGGCATGGCAGCAATAATTGTTACACCAGGTGTTTCCCCGGTGCTGATAGTACATACATCCACAAAAGGCTCAACCTTTCCTTTTATTCAACTTGATTCAAATTCCAACACAACATCTATGTCATCAAAATGGCCGTCCTCAGGGTTCAGTTAAAATAAGTACAAACATAAATCATGGAAACCGTTTGTACAGATCTACTCCAGAATCCAGTGGTTCCCTCTCCTGCATGTGTTTCTCTCGCCCAAACACATAATTGATAAAAAAGAAAATGTGGAAATAAGCACCATCAAGCAATGTAAAGTGGGGTGAGTCGAAATATAACTCCAAAATGTGTGACACTTTCTTCTTTGCCTCATCCCTCCACTCGTGAGACGTCACCCACTGGTGATGTCTCACGTACTTCATGCAGATCTGGCAAACCTGTTCAAAAATAGCCAATATTGGAAATTTCTAATAATAGAACATATTGCTGGGTCAGTTCTTGTGTCTGAAATAACTTAAAAACATTTATGGGTTTCTCTTCAATAAATTCCCACCTGTCACCAAGTTTCATCAAAATAATCGTTAGTTTTAGTGGCAATATGTCAAAATGGAAAAAAAAGAAAAGCATTAAGCGAAAGGGAAGCAAGTAAAAATAATTCTTAATCAATCCATTTATCTGCATCCACTCCAGTTTTAATGGTTTCTTCCCTGTGCGAACGAAAACATCATTTTAACTACCTTTGTGCTTCTGCTTTTTATTTTTACTGTGAGGCTGAAGAGCAGATGGTCTGATCATAATTCATGAGCTGTTGACACAAACACAGAGAGTTATCACCTGATTATGCTTTTTTTCCAAATCTATTCCGGATTAGGCTGTCCATTTAAACCCACACACTGTTAGGTCCGACATTTGCCTCTTCATTGTCCTCATCTACTCTTCTCTGATTATTTTCTCCTCCTCTCCTTTGCTCTGTCTCTCCTGCCTCTATGTTTTTCTTTCATCAGTGTTACCCTACAAGCTCACTGATGAAAACTGACACGTAAAATATGGTTAATTGGAGAGTCTGTTGCTACCTAATCGCATCTGACAAAAAATTCCATCTCTCCCCACCCTCTTGATACAACATTCATCTACTCAGAAACAAACTTGTTGCTTGAGGGGCCAGCAAAGATCAATCTCGTTTTAAAGATGAGTGACAGGATATTTCCTACAGCATTTTAGAGACACAGACCGCCCTGATGTTGACGTGTCTCCGGTGGTGAGTGAATATTGTTAGCTCTGTTGTTTATTGGTTTCTCTCCACGAGGATGATGGTCAATTATCATATCAACTTTAAAGGTCATTTGTCAAGTTCTTTTCTCAACAAACACACTTAAGGAAAATGTACTGCTTGTCACTAAAACACGTGCCAATCCTTGGGGAATTACAGAAGCAGGTTCAACAATCAGAGATGAAGAACAAATCTCTGATTGAGTATTAAGTTCCAGAACAGCTGTTCTGAGTTGGTCCAATCAAATCTGAGTTTTTTTTAACTCTGGGTTAAACTTGTGCACACGGGTTATGAAAGCCATCTTCAATGGTGCTCCGATACTGTGATTCACCATGGCAACCAGTGAAGCATTAAGGCTTATCATACCTCATGCCAATTGAGCTGATTTAATGTCGTAAAGACATCAAAACCATTTATTAAGAAACAAATAAATAAAATAAACTGCTTCATTGGTAAGAGAGAAATAATAATGGTGTGGGAGAATAAAGTAGACTGAGTGAATGAATCTATTAGTTTAACGTACATCTTTGAATATTATATGCGAGAAGATGGTGGAATGATATTGGAAAGATTTTTATTTTCATTTAGGGGCACTAAGCACATGTGAAAGCAGATATAAATAAAATACATATAAAAGGTTGATTCCCAGCAGGCCCAGAATTCACTGCAGGAATTATACATTTCATCTGACCTAGAAAATCCTCAGGATACCAATGGATGAGCTGGAGAGTATTTGCTGGGGAGAGGGATGTTTTGAATACCCTGCTTGGGCTTTTGCCTCCGTAACCTGACCCTGAATAAGTGGGAAAAAAACAGGTGGATGACAGATAGGGGCATGATTATCCTTTCATATTATATTACACACATTAAACAAAGTAAAATACCCAACAGGCTGATTTTAGGCACAGAAATGTCGTCTTTCCCGCTGAGTAGAGCAACATGTGATTCATGTAAATATCCCAATCTGAGTTCCATCAGTATGTAGATGACATTAAAGTGTATGGACAATTTTCCTACAGTTCTGTGTGTTTTGTGTCACTGATGTTGAAGAGGAAGCTCTCCTTGAGAAAAACCCTAAAAACGAAGAGCAACACAAAGACTTTGTTCAATTGTGAGAGACGTCTGCAGTGTGTGATGTTGGAGATGTACGACTCGAGAATGTTGTTCAGATAAGTGATGGAATGTGAAGACAGACAGTATCTTTGGAACGGTACTCATCAGGGAGTTAAAGCACATCCTATCTGGGTCTCAAAGTCCTCTTCTGACATAAAGCTTAAACAGGATGAAGAAGAAAAGGTCACAAGAATTTCTACGCTGCTCTTTTAGCCAGGTCACTATTGGAAAATGTTTTTATCTCCATGAGGACTTTGGCTGGTAAATAAAAAAAAAAGGAGATATACTTATAATAATGATAACAGTTTCTTCTTCTTGGGGTTAAAATATTCATAGTTTAAAAAACAAACAATACATAGCTCTTTAGAAATTTTGAACTTCTACTATTACTTATTATTATTGCCGTGGAAGTGTGACTTTTACCATGAGCTTCAATAGTCGCCACCTTGTCGAGAGAATATCTGGCAAACTATACATTCCAGCTTCATCAGACTTCCCACATACATTATTAATGATGAATACTTGTACCTTTATTAAGATGATTAAGATTAAGACGTGTGTATCTTAAGATATTAAGATGTTTCTATATCTTAAGATATCTTAAGATATTAAGATGTTTCTACACGTCTTATTTTTGAGTGTTCTTTTTTTTTCTTGGCATGTTTCCAAAAACAATGTAGGCCTGCACAACTTCAGGCTCACCCCATTCATGGGGGATTTGTCCTATAATGATGCATTTATTGCCACATATTTGGGAGATGTCGGGGCAACTAATGGGCTACACAGTGACACTGTGGTTAGCACTTTTGCCTCACAGCAGGAAGGTTCTGGGTCCAAACCCAACTTTGTGGTGTTTGCATGTTCTCCTCACTTTTGGTGGGCTCCCCGTGGGTGATCTGGCTACTTCCCACGGTCTGAAAACATGCTAATAGGTGACATATTAGTATAGGCGGTACCCTGCCTCTCCGCCAGTCACAGCAGGGATTGACTCCAGCCCCCTTTGACCCTGCATAGGATCAGCGGTTACAGAAAAGTGATGGATGTCGGGGGATATGTCATCCCCAGATGAGTCTGGTGGAGAGGTGCACAGTTAATAGGTTTCTGGTGCTGTATCCTGAGTCGTCCTTGCATTGCTATCACTACCAATGAGTATGTCTCACTACATTATACCAAAAGAATTCTAAGTTAACCTTTTAACATATAATACCAATTTCTTTAAGAGAATTCTTTAGAGCTTAATGGGAAAATGCATTCTTATAACCAGAGCAGAGGCACTTCCAAGCCTCTGTCAGCATGTCATTTTGTCACCTACCATTGTATAATCCCTCTATATCTCAACAGAAAAGGTCAGGGCAGGATATTAATAAAACTCTCTTAAGGCTGTGGCTCAAACCTCTCTAAAAAATGAGGTCTGACAAGTCTTCGCTCTAATTGTATAAGCATTGCCACTTTTCGTTCGCTTCCAGGCACATCAGTGGAAGTGATGCTTGCAAGAGTTGCCTTCTTGGCCCTGTGCTGATGTCATATCACTGCCCTTGCAGCCCCCTCAGCAGGAAATCAAATATACTTAATGGAGAGAGGAAACATTATGACTGTAATAGAAGCTGGAATGAGATAAGTGTGTCACCAATCAGCTTCCTGTATATCTACGCTGTGGAAGAAAAACCTTTTACAGTAAATCCAATGTCAGCGGTCTTCATGATTTAATTTGAAAGGTGGGATGACATGGTGTTTTATGCGCTCATTGTCTTCAATGACCTTCAGAAACATGAAACCTATAAGAGAAATTCAACAATGCACAGCAGGGAATCATTGATTTTAAAGACATCCCATATTAAAAACACATAGTTTCAATTTGCTAAAGTGAGAACAACATAGAAAATGTGAAGGTTATCACCTGTTACTGGCTTTGTATTCAAGTTTTTACATATATTTGTGTAACTTAAACCTTTCTCTCAAAGAGACACACATTTAACCACATATCCATCCACTGATGGTCTAAGCATCTTTTGCTGGACATTAGAGTGGTTGGCCAGTGGATCAAGTTCTCCTCTTGATTGAGTTCATTTTTCCTACTGGTGGACCGGCTCACCACAGTCCAGATCCTGTTACAGGGGAAATGTGCAGCCCTCAGAGAGCAAACTAAAAGTGTTGGGGGGTGCTGGAGGACTGAAGCTGTGTCCACATTTAAGAAGTGGGTTACTACTGTAGAGTTAGAGGACCTAGGTTTCTGAGAGATGCTGACTCTGCATACTAGGTTAGTCAGACTAGTTGTATTCCCCAAAAGTCAGAGGTATTATGGAATAATGACTAGGGGCACGGTCGACAGGGGAAAACGCACTGCAACCATCAATTTGACAACATGTGCATTCTACCAATAAATAATTTTAAAGTTTTTTTTTCTTGGCTAGGATATTAAAAGATTTAGCCCCATTTTCGTCCTGGGATTCTCTTCTGCAAGTCACAAGACTTCTTCAAACTTTGAAGTCTAGACACTTATTTAATTCTTTGTGATAATTACCCAGCCAATATCTAATCTGCCATCTTCCATTGAAGCTTGCAAAGGGATCAGAATCAATCTGCGGACACGTTGAGCCATGAAAGGTTCACTTAGCCAATCAATTTTATTCAATTATAAGATACAATTGCTTAGAAATATCCATAGTGGCCTGTTTTCACATCAGACGCCATCGTTTTTGACAGAATTATCTCCCCAAATCATCACTATTTTTATCAACTGATTTTAGGGCAGATATTGTGAATATTCTTTACATTTTTTTGGTTATTCCATGTTATAGTGCAAGATCCGTATCTGTGATACAATATTTTATTGTTACTAATAACATATACGGTACAGACAATTTATGTTTAAAGCACAACAAAACAGGATATCATACCTTGAGAAATCACAAGGTATGATATCCTTGTGATTTCCATCTATATAGATGTATATAGATATATATATATTTATATATATATATATATATATATAGAAGATTTCCATCTATATAGATGGAAATCACAAGGATTTCATACCTTGTGATTTCCAGTAAGAAATTGGAAATTTCCAGTAATTAACCTTTTCAACAATTTTCTCCACAATACAACCTCTTAACTGCACCACAGTTTCCAGCTCCACCTTGTGGGTCACTGTTCCTCTGATCAAGCTTTCAAGTTAACGTGCAGCAGCTTCTCTGCTCCTACACGGCAATATGGTGTGGAACCAACATCCTTCTCTCCTCACCAGGGTACAGCAGCCTAATACATTAACAAGAAATAATGAAGAAATTCATCAGAAGAGACTTTGCATATAGATAGCCTACTTAAGCCGGAAGCGACCATTAACATAACTTACTGCTACGGTGGATAATTAGAGTGTCTCTCCTCCGTCCTTCCCTCTCTGTGACTAATTGAGAGGCCGTGGTGACACAGGCGGACACAGTTCTCTCAAGACCCTCACTCCTCACAGAAGATGTTTTCAGGATTTCTAAAGTAGACATTTATCACTTCATGGAACTTTAACAAGGTGGTTCTGGTCGTCGATTCTAACAACAAACAAAGACACATAACTCCAGAATTGAAAATTCATGTAGGTAAAACTTTAACAAACAAAATTTCAAGACAAGTTGACTGGTCTCAGTTTTAATAATTCCCTCTGGGCGTGTCGACACACATGCCAACATCTGGATCTTGTGGTGTCCAGCATACGCTTCTGATGGATGTAGTAGTTGTATGGAAGTAGTTTCCTCTTCCAAACTTCAGTCTAATTATTTTAACCTTCCCTTTACTCCTTCTACTTGAGGTATAATCTCAGTGGTGCCTTCCTGACCAGGGTCACAGCGCCATAGGGACAACCCACACGCCCTTCTACTTATACATCAGTACCAACATTCAGCCTAATCATGAACCTTCATGTGAAAAGGCATGACAGGATAATTAAACTGAAGCCGTGATGGTTTCATTTCACCCAAAGGCTCCTCTTGTTGGGACTCATGCCACCTGTGGACATATAAATCTGAAACTGATAGATGGGCTGCTAATCTGTGCTAGAATCCCAGCAGGCACCCACCTAATTATACAAATCTGGGAGAACAGGCTATTAGATCCATGATATATTAAATATCACCAGGATTTAAACCCCATCCATCTAAATCCTGTCTTTACTCCCTTCGACAGGATGGATCTCATGAACACAAGTCAGAGTAGAGTTGCAATGTAGATAAAAAATATTGCCCATTGTGTAATTAATGTTGGCACGATGATAGCAATTTTTGAATATGTATGCAACTGCTTCCTTCATAACCTTTACAATCTGCTGTTTCCTGCTGTCATAAATCTCCTAGTGACAATAGCTTCATTTATTATGGAGACTCTGGCTTGTTACAGCTGTTAATACTGCCTAAATGGATGCTTTAACAGCTGCTCCTCCTTGTATGTTGTGACTCACAGTTTTCTTACCATGTATTGTAACACCAAACAGAGAGATGACTTTTAGCAATCACAGCCTGGCTCAAGTTTGGATAAGGTTGTATCATTCATTATAAAAATGTACAAATCTTTCTTATGAGTGCCACCTGCATTTACCAGTGATATTCAAATGATCTAAATCAAATAAATTCATTTGAATCACAAGATTTTCCATGACTCTGTGTGCTTTATATGACACCATTTCCTCACATTAACAGAGAGACATCCTTCAGAAGGTTGACACCGGCGCCATGGCATGAGTGGTATGTCTGCATGGTGCAGCCCATTGATTTAAAGTGTCACGTCAGGGACCTGGAAAGTGATTCAAGGATGGGATGGGGTCCAAGTGCATTGCTCATGTGCATGAGTGCAGGTCACTGTGAGAGTGAGATGTCATCTTGTATAATTAACACATTATGAGAAAAATATTTTATATGTAGACCTTACATGCAGTTTTGACCCGAGACAAGATGATGTGGTATTTCAGGTATTTGTTGTGTCATTCATCACATTCAGTGTGTGTGTGTTTGTGCGTCTTTACTGTTTTTCTTTATTTGTAATGGTTGCCATCAAAATTTCTTCTTAGGTTGTTGGATGTTCTCAACATATACATTTATTATTTAATGCTCCATGTGAATACAAATTAATATCTTTTGTTCTAATACAGCACTTTGTATCATAGTGTTGTCAAGAGTTCGAGGAGCAGAAATGGATTATGATATCTATGCCAATCTTAGGTCTTTATGTTTAGCGCTCAAGCAGCAAGTAGGAATTTTTCTAATTTAACTTAGCAAGACTGCAAATGGGCTCCAGGCATGGCTCGGCCCAAAGACTAAAATAATCCATCCAACAGCACCTCTTATGCTTACTTATGGATGTATCATAGCCAATATAAAGGCAAGAGAGAAGTATGAGGACACCGATGGATAAAAGGTTTGAAATAAACATTATTTTCCTGCATAGATGGAGTAAAAAAGTATCCTTTAGTTTGTTTCCGGTTTCAGGGTCGACTTCGCTAACCAGCTGACTGTAGCTTGAAGAGGATGGCAATGTAGAAAGATCGTCATTCCCTCTCCTCTCAGATGACAATGGATGGCTGCATGCCGCTTCCTGCTGTCGGCCTCTGATAAGCCCTCTTTTTTAGGCACAGGGTGGAGGGCCCCTCTTAATGGCATTGCTCTCATCTAGGTCGCGGTGGTCTATCGACTGCTCTCACCAGCGTAAGAGGATCCCCTCTGTGAAATGAATGAACTGGGAGATTGATGAGGCTCCCAGTGTGACATTGGCCCAGCCCCGTATCACATTAAGCCCGAGGACTCCGAAGTACGTCTCTTTTAGGGAACAATTTATACATATATGAAAATGAAAAGCCTCAACCCAGTTGATAGGAAAGGCAACGTAATGCCAACATATGTCACACTCCAGTGAAGCAGCTTGGAGAGCCTCCACATAATGGGCAACAGAAAACTCCCCATAATGAATGTCTTCGTCTGGATGCTGTGCATTAAAAGCCTCCGAAAATATGATAACAAGGACTCTAGGACTATAGGGAAAAAGATGAAAATGGTTAAGAAACTGTCGAATAACAAATGGTGCTGAATAACATTTTAGCATGACCCACTTTCCAGCTGAGATAATTGATTCACGAGTTCATTGATGCCCCGTAAAAGAGATGCACCATACGAAATGTGTGCTGGTCTAAGGTACAAAAACAGAAGAGTAATTTGTCTGCAGGTAGAAGTAGCTGTCTAAAATTCTGCAACACAACAGGTAACCTCGGAGAGTTCAGGAGGCAGACAACAGGCTGATAAGATGCTTATCCCTGCTGAAGCGCTACAGTCTTATCTCTTTCATAGAGCCTCTTAAATTTTAGCTCTTACCCGTCCAGACAATGATCCATTTTCAACAGGAATTTCTGTCAAGGAGGGAATTTATATTCTTTGTCAG
Source organism: Lophius piscatorius (assembly GCA_009660295.1). NCBI lineage: Eukaryota > Metazoa > Chordata > Actinopteri > Lophiiformes > Lophiidae > Lophius > Lophius piscatorius. The sequence continues at coordinate 19,905 of VRLP01006509.1, forward strand.
TTTTTGTTCACCGACAAAATGTCTGAGCCACAGTTAAACCTTCATACAAGAAACACAAACAATGTTTATTATGATCAATTACAGATATTTTGGTTTAGGAGTGCAGAGTTACAGATGTGATGAATTGGTTTTCAAATTTTGGATCCACTGCAGGAATTACAGCTTTGGTCCATTTGTTCATGATGAAGATCAGCATTAATTCTGAAGATGCGCTATACTTTAGTGCAAATAGCAATTGAAAAATTAGTCCATGACAAAAAGGCCATTATACTAATGCAATTGTCCTTCAGTAACGGAGAGTCTTTGGTCTTTTCTGTTGGATTCTGTGTTTTCCATGTTGTTGTGGCCATTTAGTCAATGTAGAGATCCCATTCATCAGGTCTGTGAGTGCCCTCATGTCTGGTCATCTATCATCGACTTCCATATGTCTCCCAAATCCTTCCTGCTGCTTCTCAAAATAGAGCTGGAGATTAGGAAGAGAGGAACATTTTATTTAAGTCCCAGGAGGTCCATCATCCCACTCCATCCCTTCATTTTTCCACCATGACCTTCCATTAAAGATCCAGATTCACCACCCCTCCTTCTCTTCCCCTTCCGCCAACATCTTCAACTTATGGAGCCATCAAGGGAAATAATTATCCAAAAGATGTGCAGTGTGCTTCAGGGGCCCCCAATCAGTCATGGGCAGAACCACTAGTTCAGACGCAGACACACTATGGTGGGACAGAATGGATAAATATTGACTGGTAGCAAAAAAAAAAGGTACACAATCAATCAACATTTTCCAGAATCCTTTCTTTTTGCATGACTTGTAACATCTGAAACTGTGTACTGACTGTGTACAACCTAGTACGTTTGTTGGTAAGGATTTTTTATTAGCAACTGTTTCAAGCCGCAAAAGAAGATGCCAAGTTTGCATCTATGGGGCAAGACCAAAAAAGGTGCATGTCTGTGACCTTCAATCCCTCAGACAACACCGTGGCATGATTGTGTGAAGGATATTATTACATGGGCTCATAAACACACTCAAAAAACAAGATTGTTGCCAGACATGGTTACTGCATCTATAGATGTAAGTCCAGCAACGTCTACCATGCAACGTGAACATTGAATATCGACAATATTCCCCTGGAGACCCCTGGTACACTGGTGGTAAATAATCAAAAGGCAGTATCCATAACCAGATCAAATTAGGTTTGTTACACAGAGAGTAATTACAAATTACAAATCCATCAATAGAGAAACCAATGAGACAAAATGAGAAAAAATGTACAAGAGGAAAACACAGGAAAACAGACTGGAACAAGTCATATGAAAATCAGCTACAATCTGGCAATGAAAGACAGAACACACAGACTTATACAGAAGAGTAGCATGGAGGTAATGAGAGAAGAGAACTTAATCCACCCTGCTCTCTTCATGGTCTGTTTCTCAAACCAGATCCAGAAACAAATCTACCAGCAGTTTATGGGATGCAGAGTCTGATCGGGCAATTTTTTTTCGGGCCACCATTTCACTCCAGAAATTTCACATGTTGACACGGGTGATTGGCTGTTATCACGCAAAAGCACATCTGGTTGACTGATGAACATTGTAATGTTATTGTTCTATTCTGTTGCTCTATTTCAAAATAAAACCTTTTAACCTTTGTTCAGTCCATTGCATGTTATAAGTTAACAACCTAATATGTTGGCATCGTTCAGGGACTTCAGGGTTCATGGCTGGCTCTGCGCTGTCGCTAGCTTTAGCTGTTCTGTTAACGTTCGATTCTTGTGTGTGATTAAGTTGTACCGAATGCTTTCTTGGTTGTTCTGCCACAGCTCGTTTTATCCTTAAGTTTTAAAACCATAATTGACAGGTTACATACATAGCTACAGCAGGTTAGTTGCTTGCACCACACTATCGATAACTTTAGCCGCTCTGCTTACGTTAGATTCTTGAAACCTTTTTTTCTTCTGGACGTTTACATTTGAAGTGTGTGATTAAGTTTGTTGTGCCGAAATTTTATGGGGTTGTTCCTCCACAGCTCATTTTGTCCCTACTGGTGTTACAAATTGTGAGCTTTATGTTCTCTGGTTTACTTGCAAGATGGAGCCGTGGTAGCTCACGCTCGGTGTGCGTATACAGTACATACGTGTAACTGGCACCGGATCGGCCTGAGAGGGGATGATCGAACGATGGACGATCACATCAAATTATGCTACTCCGAGCACTTCCACAAGCAATCTAAATCAAGAGATGCAGCACACATTAAGAACGAAGCATATAAGTGCAGACTTTTAGACATCTTACAAGCTGTGGTCCAATTCATGGGCAGAAACCTTCAACTCCTTCTGATGCCTCAACCAAACATTCATCAAGCATTGTTTAGGCGGTTAGTACTACTATAAAAACAGGAACACACCAACCCCCCAATCTAGCCATCCTCATTGGTTCATTTTGTTGATAAGTTGTTTTTCATTGCGATCGCACCAAACTTCTAAGAAGAGAAGAATGGGCTCCTCCTGGAGACAGATTTAAATCGATGCTCACGCAATAATTCAGTTCCATCTCTTGGCTAATCGTGTGGGATGTGTATCGAAATTCCAATAAGATGGATGGTCCATTTCACCGAGATCATTACTTTTCCTATTGATTGTACCGTGCAGGTCTAGCCTGATACCCGACATGTTGCTGAGGCGATATATACATGCAAGCAGGGGAACCTACATGCCCAGCCTCGCGCTCTCCCTCTCACACACACAGAACCAGCCGATCGGTTGACGATGGATTATAACTTCGGTTCTTGTGTGTGTATACATCTTTATGAAATACAATACGTTTCCAACCCAGTGGAAAGTGTGGAAAGCCTGACAGCCTGCTTTGTTGTAATTTTCTACCACACAATTTGTCCAAGCTGGCATAACCATCTCTGGACACTATCTTTTATCAGTAATGTTTGGGTTTTGTAGTCCGTTCTGTTCTGTGTGGAGGGAACTTTCTGCTACGGTGCCCACACAGTATTGAGTGAGCATCTGGAATGAGTCATAGCCTGTCTAATGGAAATCCATTTAGCTTAGTCTGGAGTAGAAGTCTGCGCAGGGAAGCATGTCATCGTCGTGAACTGAGCCGCTGGCTATTTTTCAGTATTGGGAGGACAAGCAGGGGACATTTAGAATAAAAAGGCTGAAACGATTGCCACATAAAAGGTATTATTTGGTCAGTTTGCGAGCAGACCGTGAAAACGAGTCATCGTCTTTGAAGCTGATTGTGTGTCTATCAAAATGTTTTATAGTTTTACAGTTTTATCGCTGGAGACAACTTATGGGTTTATTCTAATGCAGTCAATAGCGGAGGCTGATGAAAACTGAGTGAAAGAATTATGTGATCTGAATGAAGGCAGAAGCAGGAAATCGGAAGAATTTGAGCCCAAATACAGATCTGGGCATCATTAATATTCAAATATGGTTCAAACCAGGCAGAAGTGAATTTTAAAGCAGGTCTTTTCGTATAATGTATGTGTTCTGGCTCTGTATTGTGACATTGCTGCAGGCTGAGAGGCCAACTGTGAATACATTTGAATTGAATCTTTTAATGGAGACATGAAAGAAGGCCCGGGAAGGTCAGTATTTCAGTGGCGCTCCAGGGGGTCCTGCTCTCTTAAACAGTTTGGGTTACTCAAAGTTAGAATAAAAATAACAGTAGAAGCACTGTAATATGTTGAGTAAACTGTGTAGTTGTCTCCTTTAGCACTCAGAGTATGAAGCTCAGTGTTGATCATTGTAATATTGTGTTATTCCAGGCAGAATAAATACATTCTGCAGGATCGTTTCAGGAAATGCACTGACATTATATATCTACATTTTAGAATTCAACCTTAATGATTTTATGACATTAATGTAGGAAATGTATTCTAAAAGATGCAAAATCAATGAAGGAAAATACCTAAAGTAAAGTTAAGAGGCATTGTAAGCTAACATGCTAGAATCCATTATTCTAGTGTCTCCAGCAGACGTGGCAAACCAAACTGCTGAATGTTTAATGAGCTCTATTACTTTTTTCATCTCTTTGTTTATCCCCCCTTCAACTTTAATCCTTTTGTTCTCTCCCTCAATGGACCTACTCTTGCGCTCTGTGTGTATGTCGGTGTTTACGTGTGTGCGTGTTGATTAATTTGAATTTTTGTGCCCAGTCTCAGACGGAAATTAATTTTCAAGTCATCCTGAAGGTAAATCTGTCACGAGTTTTAGGCAATACCGGTTTGTCTTTTGTAAACTTATACAGATTAATAACAGCTTTTATAATATATTCCTGTCATTTCATACTATTTAATATTTAAACAGCTGTTACATCCTTGAACTTTCAAATTTGAAATGTTTTTTTTTTCCTCTTTTTTCTATGCTCTCTATTTGATTCTGCTTTGAATATAGATTTGTTCCTCGATGCCGTGTCTGTGCTTCACCCTTGTGCGATTGCCAGTGCGACTGAAGCTCTGGAGACAGAGTGGTCATCCCCCATTCGGAAGGTCGGCGATCAATACCCCGGACTGCCCTAGAAGGATCTACTTGTCGCAGGGTCCTTGAGTAAGACCCTGAAACCCTAGCTCCCCGGGGGCTTCAAAGGGGCCGTCCGCTGCTCCCTCAGGCATGGGTCAAATGTAATGAAATAAATTCACTATATTCTTCTGTGTATGGCTGTATGTGATCAATAAAGGATTTCTTTAATGTGAACATGGCTCTAAGTAACCTTCTTGTTTCTGAAAAAGGGTAAGACTTTTGCTTTTGTGTATTACATTTATATATTTTTCTTATAACATGATCTTTGGTTGAAACTGAGTGTAAACTGTTAGACAATATGATCCAGCCGCCCTAATGTGTGAGTGGCGGAGACCTTTATGGCCGTGTAGGAGCAGTCGCTGTTGGTTCTGACATCAGTCTCATGCTCTAAAGTGGCTGTGCTCCAGCATCAGGTCATCCAGAGGAACCATAGGATTGGTTCCTCCTCAACCACAGATTCTTCCTTTCTTCAAAGCCAGACATCATTACTCCAGCTCTGTGCCCCGGTTCTCAATTAACTCTAACAAGGCTCACACAGTCTAGTGTAAGTGCTGCTGGTCTATTAATATCAGGAATCACCTGCTATCAGTAAAAGCATCTGGTTTGGTTTATATGCCAGAGCCCCGCATCTCTGGGACACAGCAGGAGAAGTCGCAGGAACAGATTACAATAATTAAATTAATCAATCCAGGGAAATAAAGAGAACTGCAGGTTCTTGCAGTTTGTTACATACTAATGAGACGGTATAATGTTGATTTGCTTTCATTCCGATAGTCCTTGAGGAGGTTACAAACTTTTTCATTACGAGTTAATGTATGCAGCATAACAATGTTATTGATAAAACTAACCGTATATGCAGGAAGGTAAGCGCCAAAAATGTTTTTTTCCCATTATGGTAATTGCTGTTGGATGGATGGAAGGCCTTTAAATGCTTTAGGATTTCAAGGTTTGTTCTTACAAGCCTGTTTTCTGCAGTGGTTTTGCTGGGATCATGCTGCGAAAGCCGAGTAACAGCCCAACACAAAGGCCTCTTTAAAAGGGGATGTTGTTTTCACTGATTTTGTAGGTATTAAACACACAAGATGAGTTGAGAGGTACTTCTCAGAAGATTATAGACAGAGTCAGGGCTGACATTCCCCCATTTTTACACCAGCTAAGCTTAGCTTAGCTTAGTCCGTGTGCTAAACTAGCTGAGCTGAACATGTGCTGGATGGCTGTGGCCTGATATTGAAGTAACACAACTCTATCCACACAAAGTGGAATAACTAAGGTGCTGAAATATTTCTTCTACAAATAACTGAAAAATGCGTCGATCAAGTAAAATCCAGGGGACTCAAACCGTGTCCCACCCCAGCAACATTCAACAACCCATTCTCACTGACGGTTAGATTTTGGTAGACTGCATTCTATGCCCTAGGATACCCGGCAAAATTCTTTGTAGATGTAACTCACTGCCCCAGCTACAACATGAATCCATTCAACCCTTATTCATCCCAGCTGAGGACTTGATCCTCCGAGGTCCATTACATTTATAGGGTTTTGTAGTTTGATTATTGTTAGTTTAGGGTTGTGTTTCCTCTTTTATTGTGAGGTTTAGTTCTTTGTTGATTTTCATTGTACCCTCCTTTTCCATGAGTCCTTTCCTTCTGACTTCCTTTTTTTAGTTTCTGCGTTCATCTTCCTCCTCTCTGGTCTGTCTGTGAACCTGTGAGTGAGAATCCTGTTTCCTAGTGTCCACTCCCTGATTGTTGAATGTTGTCACCTGTCTCCAGCCATCACCTGTTTCCCAGTTGTCTCGTTAGTCTTGTGTATTTAAGTTTGTGTCCTGCTCCCTTTTGGTCAGTTCGTTTGTGTTACTTCCCTGGTAAACCTGCCTATGGTCTTTTCTCTGTTTGTGCTCGAGTGTCTCCTGTCCTGCTCCGTTGTGTTTCCCTTTGTCCTTCTGTCTAAGTTTTTGTTTGTATCATGTTCATTAGTTGCACTTTATGATTTTTGATTATTTGCTACTTCAATATTTTCATCTTTTTTGCCTCTTATTTGTAGTTGTTTTTCTTTTTTATCACTTGTGGGTTCATCCCTTGATGAACCCACAAAAATAAGTGGCGATTCCAGGTCATTTACACACAGAGTTTCAACTTTTTCCCATTATCAAATTAGTGTCACCTGTTGTTCCAGTTTCTTCACAGCATCAAAGACATGGAGACTAGAGTTAATAATTCTTCTCTACCAATGGAACCAATGGGGATTAAGTGCCCTGTGCTCAGTAAGACGTACCATTACCTTGAGTTTGACCCATTGGTTCCTCATCAATCCAGCCACTCCGTTCGATTCACTCCAAGGCAATCCCCGAAACATGATACCAAAGATGACCCTCATAACATCATCCAAAAACATGTAGCCATTCCAGATTTAATATTTTGACCTAGCTTTGGTGCGATATTAGTTAGTGAAACATGTCTATGTAGGATAAGATGAGAGGAGGATGGCCATCAAAAACCAAAAGACTAAAATCCTCAAAGCTTCTCTGACATGCTCAATCTGAATCGGGGCAAAAGACTGAATATATTAATTAAAAAAGGCAAAGCAGCAGTTCTGATTAATGCAGACGTTTAGCCACAGGCTATCAATCACCTCCTGCTGATTCTGAGTGCGGCCCACAGTGTGCTGTGCTGTGGCCCAGGGGGAAGCAGGAAAAGTCAGCTATGTCTTTCTGTCTCCGTGTGGCCAGGAGAAAGTTAATCACAGATATTCACAGCTTCTATTCTCCGGTCCCAGAGCCCCAGTGTTCCTCCCACTGTGTTGTGTCTGACTTTAGTGAATGACAGTCCAGAAGTACAGCCAGACCTACTCCCCAGAGCTAAAATCTTCTGCTTAGACTTTTCTTTAACTCTCCAGACAGTAATAATACAGTACACTACCTCTTCTTCTTCTTCTTTTGGATGTTCCATTTCGGGGTGAATGATCATTAATTTAGATTATTAACAAAAACCTAACCTTTTACTCAAGAAACATAAAAGAAACATTACATTCTTAACATAAAACATTTTTTTTCCCTCTACAGCATGTATACCACAATTATTGGCACCCCTTGTTAAAAGGTAACAGAAAAATATTTCCCATCTTATATTTTTCGGCTCAGATATTTGATTAGGAACCCTTAAAGGTCCAGCCTGTAATATTTAGCCGGGGGGAGGGGCTGCAGGCCATCCTTTTGGTCGAGTTGCCTGGAGAATTAATAATAATAATAATAATACATTTAATTTATAATGCACTTTACATTTGGATCAAATCTCAAAGTGCTACAAAGCAAAAGCAGATAAAAGCGTCAATAAAAAATAAAAAATAAAATAATAACTATATAAAAACATGACCAAAAAGCAGCAATGTTAATTAAAGTTATAGGTTCTGCTAAAAAGGAAAGTTTTAAGTCCTTTTTTAAATGTGTCAGCCGTCTGTGGAGCCCTGAGATGGTCAGGGAGGGCATTCCACAGACGAGGGGCAGCAGAACAGAAGGCCCGATCACCCATGGTGCTGAGCTTAGTCCGGGGAAGG